>CAOJBK012446489.1:0-12168 GCA_948294925.1 Codiaeum variegatum | reverse complement strand
AGAGAGAAAGCTTCAAATTCACACCAAATTTTGAGAGGAAGTTTAGATTGAAGAATACTTCTTCAATCTTAAACTTGTTTTCAATAACCCTTGGGAAGGGAATGTGATGGAGCATCAAGTCCAAAGCAATCCTCAAAGTCTCTAGTTATTAAGTAAAGAAGCAAGAATCATGCATTTTGAGTGATTCTAATGAGAGAAGGATTCAAACTTCTTGAAAGAGATAGAGACCAAGCTTTTGGGAAAAGCTTGGTATGTCTCATGCTAGAGGCTTCATATTTGGGGAACTTAACAAAGGAGGGGGAGAGGTATTTCATGCATTCTAACCCTTCTTTGTTTCTATTGTATTTTGTACAATAATTGAAAAGATCCTTGATGTTGAATATGGATCCATCTTAGGGTTTAGTAATTTGTTAAAGAGTTTAATTAATATCTAAACCCAACTATGTCAAAAGTGTTTTGGCATGGTAAATATTTCAAAAATTTTTGAAAACCAAAAATCGAGTAACATCGGATTTTCGCAAAAATAAATTTAGCGCTGGGCAGCACTGCTGGTGCTGCTGTGCAGTAGCATTATGTCTAGTAGTGCTACTGGACTACTACTGGACAGTGCTACTGGAGCTACTGTCCAGCATCCTTCTATCCAGCAGAGTTGCCAGAGCGGCTATCCAGCAGCACTCTGTCCAGCAGTGCTGCTGGATAGTCCTGAAATTTATTTCTGGCTTCCGCTGCGCGACTCTGTATTCGCCCTTCATCTTAATCATAAAAAAATGAAATATTTTTCAAAAGTATTAAGTGGCGACTCATATACACACACTCTCACCTAATGGGCCCATAAGGGGTTCTCTTCATGTGAGATTTGACAACCGACACCATAAGTAATCCGAGCCTGCATGGTTGGTTTCCTCAGGCTAAAAACCTATGGCGCACTGGTGCTCTACGGAGGTTAGGGTCTCACAGCTTTGTGGATGCTATGAACCTAGCTTTGAAAGCCTTGGATAATTGCTTGAAGCTTTTAATGGAGTTGGGCTAGGGAGATATGTACCACTTATATGCCATCCCTTTAAGGGTCTGCAGAAATAACTTACACAAGACATGGTCCTTGTAAATTTGGGCAAAAATCTGTGTGCAGAACTTGTTCACATGGTTTGTGAAAATTATTGGCATGTTGTTCCATCATAATGGTCATAATGAGAGAGCATTTTCAATTTTTTAGGATAGTCTTTCTCTAGGATAGCCTCCAATAATGGAGATCCAGTGTTGTGATGAAAATCTTATAGCTTTCCTTTAATGTCCATTCCACTCAACACCTTTTTCACATGCTTGTTAATGCCATTAGCATGTCTAGTCGAAGTTTCTCCTTGAAAGCTCGAAGTCTCATCAGAGTCAGTTTCTGCCATCATCTTTTCTTTAATTCAGGCATTAGAACTCCTTACCAGAGTCTTTTCTCTAGGAGCTCGGGACCAGACTACCTCATTCCTTGTCACTACTGGAATTATTATCTCCGGTAGAGGTAGCTGGAAAGCTTGCCTCACCATTTAACTCAGGTCACCCATTTTACCTCTTAGATCATTATATACATCAAATAACTACTTCATTGCATCTGGGTTATTGAGGTCTGGAAGTTGATTTATTATTGGAGCTTGCCTTCCTTGGTTGGTTGATGTTGGGTGTTAGTGGTGGTGGCCTATCTCCTACCCCTCCGGGACTATTTATTGATTGGCTAGTTATTGGTAAGGCCCTCTTACCTGGCCGACCTATCCTTTACCTTCTCCTCCACCTGGGATTGATTTTCTTAGTCGGTGGTCAAATGGTTTCCTTCTATGCTCCTCCTCTCAATTTACTGCCTTAACTCCACCCATGACTGGATTTCTCAATAATAGGTCTATTGGCCACCTCTTATACTCAGCTTCTCGACCTACCAGATCATCATTTCTTCTTGGCACCATCCTCTAGCCATTTTGGTTTAGACATCCATCTACCTCCTTCGGAAAGAGGTTAAATCCTAAGTTTAGGTCCAAATTCTGTTGAGAATTCAACATTGTAACTGGAAATAGATTGAACACGAAGGTGTGTCCATGCTCACAGCACCAATGATGTTTCATTTCCTATTAAACTTCAAATATCATTACACCGGACTTGACTACTAGTTAACCTATAAAATAAAGGTTAGAGGGGTCCAGGCTAGTTGCTCGGATAGTCACTCTGATGATTGTGTTAGTCAAGGCATTTGAGGTAAAGTCTATAGAAGAAGATAATAGATAATAACCCTTCACCTCAGTTTACCTTCTACTTTATATACTATGTTATGGAGTGGTTGTTTCTCCATTTTAAAATGAACATGGGATCATGATCATTATAGTTTCTTAAATCTCAGATCATAAAGATTGTGGGATTGTAACTGGCTTGCTTAATGTGTCTCGCCCATGTTGAGAGTAGAGCTAGGTTCAAAGTGTCTCTCCCATATTGAGGGTAGAGCTAGGCTGAAAGCGTCTCTCCCATATTGAGGTTAGAGCTAGGCTCAAAGATCTCTTCCATGTTGAGGGTAGAGTTAGGCTCAAAGCGCCTCTCCCATGTTGGATCTCATCTAGGTGACCTAGGGTATCCGAGTTGAGCTAGGTACTATCAATACCATTTGAGTGAGAGAACTATAAATGAGAAGGATATTAATAAAATGGGAAAAGGAAAAAAATGCAATTATTGAGTAACATCCTCTCAATTTTTTGAATTCCATAATTTACTTAGTTCAATTATCTTCCCATTTGAAATTAAAATTAACTAATGATTAATTCTATTTAAAAAATAAGAATAAATATATTTTTTTCTTCATCTTCTATAAAATTTAACCTAATTAATTAAAAGAAACATAATTAGTTGGACTAGTCCCACCATAATTTACTGTCGAAAAACACGTACTACTTTATTGCACTTCTGTCTCTTTTTTTATCAATAATAATGTCATTGTATCTAAATTCACCACATTTGTATATATATTCACTTTATTTATATATGTATGCACCAAGTTTGTACCTATATTTATTTATTTTTCTTTCATAACTCTTAGACCCGGACCCACCTAATTTATTATCGAAAAATGCACACTATTAATTGTAGCTATGTCTCCTTTCATTTTTATTTAATATAAAATCACTAGATTAAAATATTCCACGTTTGTATCTCGATCCACTATGTTTGTGCCTATATCTGTAACTCATATTCATCTCTACATTCATACTTCATATTCACTATATTCCTATCTCATATTCATCTCATTTGCACATTTGTATCTCATATTTACCACATTCGTACCTTATATTCACCCTATTTATACCTTATATTCACCATATTTTTATCTTATTTGTACCTCAGATTCACTCATTTATACATCTATATTTTATATTCACTTTATTTATGTACAACATTCACTTTATTTGTATATGTACTCACCATATATAAATTTATTCATCATAAAATTAAAAAAAAAATATAAAGTTAAAATTGTTTTTAAATTCATTAAGTAATTAAAAAATAAATTTTATGAAAATGGTACGCATTCATTAATGTTTGTAGAATAATAATTAATAAATTAAATTTCAATATATATTAAATATATATTTATATTATTAATAATTTTAATAAAATAATAAAGAAAAATGTATTTAGAAACAAGTAATTAAATAAATTAAATTAAAAATTGATTAAACAAATAAGTTATAGCTAAATAAAACATAGCCATTTGGCTAAACAAATAGAAAAACAAAAAGTGCATAGCACAAAATCCGAAATTGCAATGAAAATGGGACTACTTAGAGCAAGTCTCCAAGAGTCACTTGAATCTCACTTCTTATTATATTATAAATAATTAGCTCTTTAATTTTTTTTCTTTTAAAATTTGTGTGCACTCAAATAATACCTCCCTACGTCACACTTTATTGCTTTTAAGAATAAAAGAGTGAGAAAAATAATTTAAGAGCTGTTTTCTCTCCCCACAAATTTAAGGAGAGAGAATATAACTCTTAAAAAATTTTAAATAAGGAGCAAAAATTAAGAGGCTCTTGGAGATGCAAAAATTAAAATACACTCCCTAAAATAAAGAAATAGTCTCATTTAAGAAGCTATTGGACTTGGCATTATTCATTGCATATGCACGTGAAGTTTGAAGAAGAAAAAAAACAATAACAAAAAATGTGGTGCGTGCTAACACAAATCACCTATTTTCAAGATAGTGAGCCAGAATCTAGTCTGCTACCTGGATTTGAGTCCAGTCGATTATTTACCTAGCTAAAAAACTAATTGATTCATGTGATTCAAGAATTTACACCAAATAAAATGAAAGGTGCACTTAGCTTGAAATGATTTATTTCATGATGGGTCCGAATTAGGCCTCTAAAAGCACATTAACAAGGGAGGTCCACTTTCTAGAAGGCTCTAGATCAAATCACATTACAAGACCAGCATCTTTAGACCCATAAGATTCTGAGGAGATAGGTGTCTGTATAAATGGTCTGCTTCTACTCATGAACGAACCCTCAAACATGTAGTCTAGACCATCAAGGACCTCTGCACATGTCCAGTAAAAATAACGCAACTAATATGGCACGACGCTGTGGTGCTATCTCTACTACAATATACCTATGTCAGAGACAAACTCCCTAAGTGCCATCAAATCAAGAAAATGCTTTTTGGCACTGACACATATATCAAGACAGGGGAGGATATACCATTTTCTCCACCAATCAGCATCAGATATGTCATTAATAGAAAATGACCATCATCAATGGTAACCCTTTCTCTGCGCTCAATTTGGACCGTTCGATCTTGTCACTGTCGTACACCTAGGGCTTATATAAGTCTCTTTATACCAACTATGTAAGGGATCTGAAACTTCTTCTTCAACTTTATACTCTAAATTTTCTCTCAATTGCTATCTTTTATAGATTTACTAATTCAAATAACTTTTAAAGCCTTTATTAAATCCAAGCTTATTGACTTGAGTGTTAGAGGTTCTTTACTAGACACAACACCTGGCCTCCTAACATTGGTTTGTAAGTGAAGGCCTAAGTAAAGCTTCATTGAAGCCTAACTCCAAAGATCAACATCATGTTGATTGAATCCAATGCTCATCAATCGGTGCTGTTTGTGGAAAATGTTTTGTTCCTTTTTTTTAATCTTTGGCATAGCCATTTCCGCTTTCCTTCGCTTTCTTGGTTCTTAAGCTAACTCACTAAAGCTATAAAAGAAAACTTTGAGGAAAATCCACCTGAAACCACACCAAACCCCACTAGTATTCCTGCCAACACATCCCATAATCCTAACCTAATGACCTCTACTACTTCGCTAGAAAATGCTTCACCCATGTAGATCTTACACAGTATTCTCACACAAATTTCATCCTTTGTACCCACACAACCTAGTACTTCTTAACCAACCTTAGAAACACCCATTACACCTAAAACCAACTTGTTCTTAGCTATATAACTCTTAAATACCCTGCTCCAATCTACTAATGGTCGTGAAATTCAACCAATCATTAAATCTAATCCACCTCTAAACCTTGAAAATGCCTCAAATAGAGTAAATTGGTGTCTCAACTTTGAAGGTTTAAAGGAATAAAATGGGAGAAGGAAGAGAGGGGGAAAAGAGACAAGGCCAGTCGGTAGACTTTGCTCCGCCATAGGAGAAATAAAGGGAGCTAATACTTCAGAGGGTAAAGGAAAAAATGAAAGAATTATCGGGCTACACAATAGAAGGTTACCAAGATCAGGTAAAAACCTTAACTTTTAAATTTTTTGCCTAAACCCTAGTTAGATAGGTCCATAATCCATTGAAGCTTTGAACACCAATTTTGTAACAAAACCATACATGAATAAAGGAAAGGTTAAAAGTATCAACACCTATCTCCCTCCTTCGTTAAGCTCCCTAAATGTGAAGCCTCTAGCTATCTCACGTCAATCTTTAGCAAGAAAGCACTCCTCTCCAGTTTGGTTATGAACTTGACACTCTTTCCCCCTAGGTTGCCCCTTTCAAGCTTAGTTCAAGTTCTTCCCTATAACCTTAGGAGTTAGTAGAGTAATTTGTTCTTAGAATTGAATAATTATCCTTTAGTTTTATTAGCTTTCATAAAGATAAGAAGATGTAGCAGAAAGGGTAATGATTGATTACTTCATGCAATACCTTTTCTCCTTTAATAGTTTTGAGAATTTGTTTTTGTAAATTCTTAAAATGCAAAGTCTCTTTCCCTTTCTCCAGAGAATTTCTTCAAACAATACTAATACTTAGTATTTTTAGTTAAGACTTCTCAAGAGAAGCAAAATATTGACCAACATAAACTCACTTTCTAGGTTTATAGTAATTCTCCACTAACTATAACTAATGACGCTCATCACTCATTAATCCAGTTATTAATGACAAAGTAAAGTGGAGATGACAAGTGTCATGAGTTAATCTCTTTATAGGACTTAGATATTGACTAAATTCATAGATTTTGGGCATACTAATCTCAAGCCCTAATCCTTTATCTCTATCATCTTGCCCTAATTGGAGAATCACTACTCATTTTATCATCATATGATAAAATGAATTTCTCACTTTTAGTCCAAGTCCTATTAATATTTGCTTCTTATACAAATATGACTAAATATAAAGTATGCTTTATATGAAATGAACTTCAAGACTTGCTAAGTTCCTTGTAAATTTAATTACAAGTTCAAAATGATTATGATTAATAATTAATAATTAATTGAATGATTCAATCAACTATTAATATATAATATTTACTCTTGCAAGCTCGTCACTTTACAGTGTGTGACTCACTAGGTTCATGTCGTAAATAGCAACAAAAAAGAGAAAACTCTTTTCTCTTTTTCATGTATAGAATCCCATTTTATACATAATCTTGTAATTCATGAGTGACGCATTGCATAACATATCACGACTACCTAAATAGGAATGAACGTGGATGACCAAATCAATGAACATTGCATAGACCTATTGGTCATAATTACCATGCACTTAAATCGTTTCATTACAAATTTTCGATCTTAGCTAGGGTCATGTGTCACATCTCAATTTCCTATTAGAACATGATGATCCTATGACTTAGGAAGACAATAACTACCAAAATTCATAGAACCAAATGTGCCTCATGGTGTGGGATTTGTAAACCGATTGTGTATGTGTTGTTTATTAAAATCGTTTTATATTATTCTGTTGACATGCTTGTGGCTCACACCCTCAGGGTCGCCTAGTTTACTAATATCCTTTTTACTTGTGCTTAAAATTTATATACTATATTTTTTCATATTATCCTTTCTTAGTCTAGATAATTAAGTATTTAAGCTAGG
The DNA here is from genome assembly GCA_948294925.1 of Codiaeum variegatum. Taxonomy (NCBI): domain Eukaryota; kingdom Viridiplantae; phylum Streptophyta; class Magnoliopsida; order Malpighiales; family Euphorbiaceae; genus Codiaeum; species Codiaeum variegatum. The sequence goes on along the minus strand of CAOJBK012446489.1, from coordinate 4,828 downwards.
TGTTGGTACCGTTTTAAAATTACTAGTGTCCTACACGTGTATATTTATAATATGTACAAGTATGTAGCTCGATAGGACCAGAGCTTAATATAAATCCATAATTTCATAAGTAATAAATCCTTTACTAGCTAGATGCCATCTAGATATGTAAACACTCAAGGACTAGTCACCACATGATCAGTCCAAGCGGAGAGAACCTAGACACCCCTTTTCCTTTGAGGTGGTAGCGACTGCTCTTTCCTGTTGCCTAAAATAATAGCCCCAAACATGGATGGGTATTACTTAGTGAAAAAAATATAAGATTTTACAACTACTACTAACCTTAAAATAGATTGAGTATAAGTTTATGAAAAAGGAAAGTATACATATTATCTCAAAAACTTGTATTTACTATACTTTTGCATATGAAGCAAATTAGGGGTTAAGATATACATGTTTCAATATCTTTAAAACATTTATATATAAACATTTAGATTTTCATAGTCATGAATATTGAGTATAAAATAACACACACACACATACACATATGGGTTTAGTTTAAATGGAAACAACTATTTTATATCCATCAATGGTTACAACATTTCAACCATTGGATGAAAAATGTATACCTGAGATTAAATGACAAAATATTAAATGATCACAAAAATTTATACAAAAAATATTAATGATACATTAATGATAGTAATATTTTTATGGATAAAGATCCCCTTTAGTACATTGTGTTTCCCAAGTTACACAATACACACATAAATGATGGACATGTGTAACTATTCTTTTTAATGGGTTAAATAAAAAAAATAAATTCTCATTTTATGTCCTGCCTCTTTTCCCACCTTATTTTTGGCACCAAAGACCTAATCACCTTCACATTTCTACTGTATTATTTTATAGTGGAAAAGAAAAGTAGTTAAACTTTTTTCAACACCACATACAAACAAGATATAATAATATAGGTAGTACATCATGATTCTTTCCCTTTTGGAAGAATAATACATCAATTTTAAGGTGTGTATTTTTAATAAAACTTATCTTTTCTATGCCTTATTCTCCTCTATTTAATTTAATTTACTTATAGGCACTTTTTAATTTCTTTAGCTTGTACTCACAACTGTAAAATCAGCTTCTGTTTCACTAGCTAGTACTAGTAGGAACCCATTATCTGTCAAAATAAATCATTTATTATTATTATTAGTTTATATAAATAAATTTATATGGTGTGTGTGTGTATAGAACAAATTAGAGGCAAAGACAAAGAGAAAGCAAATATATCACCATTAAAATCCACATTTATGAACTTACACTTCAAAGTTTAAGTCAATTTTCTTGATAACTTCATATGAGAACTTTTCTTCTGATATAAATAGCTAATTACCCTTTCTCCTCTGCAAACATGAGAGCTAAAAAAACACCTCTCAGGCAACACTGTAATGTTGCTCTTTATATCAGACTATATAAGTCGCTTCTCACATTTTCATAGTCATGTTACATTTTGTGTCTATCATATAGAAAAATAAAAAAAAAGGAATTAGTAATGAGCATAACTTTATTAGTTTAAGTGATCTACCATATAGAGGTGTATCTACTCCTATTTTATGGGGTCCATGGACCCCTCCCCTACTCTTTTTTTTTGAAAAATTATTATTGAAAAAAATATTATTTTACATTGGACTCTTATTATATTTTTAGTAAACCCACCTGTTTTATATTGGAGCCTTTTTAAATTTTTAATAGACTCCAATTTTTTTGAAAAATTATTACTAAGAATATAATATTTTATATTTGACCCTTTAAATTTTTAATGGATCCCCTTTTATTAACAGTTATTACTAAAAATATATTATTTTACATTAGACACTTTTTAAATTTTAAATAGTACTTTTTCGTCTCCTTCCCCTATTACTTGATGGACCCCTTTTGTGAAAAGTTTGGATCTACCGTTGATATTAGAGAAGAGCTAACAGAAACATAAATGTATCCCAGCCATCACAAAATCAGCATATATAATTCTAAAACTATTAACTTATCCCATAATTAATTAGTTCTAACTTGAGAATAAACTTATTACTATAATTTTATGCAAGACTTTTAAAATCAATTGATGACAATTAGAGTGGGAACAAATTCTTAAAATAGATAAAACCAAACCAATCTAGAAGGTTAACAAGTTTTTGGTTTGTTAAAGCTTCCATATAATCAGAATAAGTTCACAAATGATCATTAGATCATGCTTTTCAACAAGAATTAGAAATTTATATAAAATCTTATTTAATTCAACATTTAATGATGCTATTAATACTTAAAAGTTTACATTTAGATATTCGATTGATAGTCGTTTACATACTGGAAGGCAAAACATCTCTCTATTGCTAGGAGAGTAATGCTTGTAAACTTAGTTTACTTTCCTTGCCTTGTTATATTATGCAAACATTAAGATTCTCAGTTTATATGGAGATTGAACAATTATGAAGATCTTTTATTGGGAAGTCTGAGAAGAGAAGCATCCCTTTAGTTAGTTGGGACCATATTTACCAGCTGAAAAATGTAGAGGACTCGGTTTCTATTCTTTAAGTCTTATGAATCATGATCTCTAGTCTCGTGTGCATCATAGCAAGTACAAGATGGATGACAATTGCATTCTTATTTTTTTTTTCATTACTGGTTGTTCTTTTATTATATGGAAGGGAATATGTCATTCTTGGAACATGATTCTTCTTTGGATTAGATGGCATGTTGGTAAAGGTGATAAAACCCACTTTTGGTTTGATGTATGGATTGAGGATAGACCCCTTAATGATTTATCTGCTATCAGGACTAATGACTTTGTGATGTAGCTAACAGTTAATGCTTTTGCTAGAGGGGATGCAAGTTGGGATTGAGTGTCTTTGAATTCTTATTTACTTGCTTCAACACTACTGAAACTTGCAGCTTTGATTCCCTTTTCCCCTTTCCCCTTTAGTAGGTGATGATATGATAAACTAGGCTTTTACCTCTTCAGGAGTGTTTATGATGAAATCGACTTACACTTTATTATTATTTTGTGTGAAATTTTATATGTTTTTCCCTAACATTTAAGTATATTTTCACCCAAAAATTGAGTTTAATGTGTTTGGTAAGTGTTATTTAGATAAAATAAGGAAATTATGCAAAAACGGAGCTATTTGATCAAAAGACGGAGTTCCTAAACAAGGGGAATAGCTTGGATTGATTTTGAGAGATTTTTAGAGAGTTTATCATTGCACAGACCCATGCACGAGGCCGCGTGTACTGCTTATTAGGGCCGTGCAACTTTATGTATTAAAAAGCCCTGAAGAATTGAAGGTTTTGTATTCTGGACGAGCCGTGCATATAGATAATGGCCCCATGTGCTCTTCTATTCCACTTATTGGATTAAGCACAATTAAGGAGTAATTAACTTAGAAACTTGCACGGGGCGAAATAGCGACTTGCACGATTAAAAAGGGGGTTGTGTAAGTTATACGAAACAGAGCATAAATATGATTTTGAGTTTAACCACATCCAAAAGCCCTATTTTTCAATATATAAGGAGGATTACTAATGGAGAATAAGATATGTAGGAAAGATGAATGATACCAACATTTTAAGCCATCCCAGAGGCGTTCTAAATGAGTTTCTTGAGAGAATTAGTTTAAAATCAATTTAGAATTGCTTTGAGAGACCTATTTTCATTTTTTTCCCACTTTTTTTTACTACTTTTCATTAATTTGGTTTGTGTTAAAAATTAAGGTTGAATTTCTCCAAGGAGATTGGGATTTTTCTACTTTTAATTAAGGTTTATTCTTAACTTAATTTCTTTAATTCTAAGTTTTCTTTGCATTATGGGTATTAAGCATGATTTTTCTAAGGATTATTGTGAATTTGTTGAGATTTAAATTAGTCATGAACTAAATTCATTATTGTCTAGAGATCGAAACATGAAATAGTCTTAATATGGTTAAATTGCTGTTAAATTTATTATTAGGTTTAACTTTTGCTTGATTGAATTAAATTAATTATAATAATTGATTGCTTGATCACTGATTGCACTATGGATATATAGTATTCAGCTTCAACACCCACAAGTGCACGGGGTCGTATCAAGCAGTAAAAATCGCTAAGTCCCAATATTGTTCTCCCATGGGAATTTCTTTATGGTTTATTCAATCAAACACCAACTCAGTCTCTTAATCTATTATCTAGCTAACAATAATCATTGAATTTATGAACTAGAAAATTTTACTAATAAAAACTAAGCAAAATTCAAAGAAAGTTTGCAAATCAAATATGAAAACTTAAATGGATTAAAACATCTACCTAGACTTTGACTCATATTACTCAAATTACATGTTAAATCAACAGACCAATGACTATATCAATCAATCATCAAGTGGGATTTTTCATCAATTTAGGTTTAACTCTTTCTCAAGTAATTAAATCCCTAATTCCTATGTAATAAGATAGGAATCTCTTATCAATCTTATTCAATTAGAAATAGCATGAAGATCTAATGAAAAATATGTAAACCCTAGGAGTTTATGGATCTATCTCTAGCAGACACAATAATCCTATTAAGCTTTTGAGTGTTCTAGGTTTAAACTCTCTATCTCTAGTAAAGTCTAAACAACATAAATAAAAAACACATCCGTAATTACAATTGATTTCCAGAAAAAAATATATCAAAAGATAAATTTAATGAGAAATTGAAATATTCATTGAATAAACATTGATCAACCTATACAATCGAGTAACACTTGTCTAATTTAGGTATATAACAAGGTTTAGTTCATAATTAAATAAAAAGAATAAGAGAAGGGTAAGAAATTGCAGAAAT
>CAOJBK012445695.1:0-13846 GCA_948294925.1 Codiaeum variegatum | reverse complement strand
TTTCTGTTTTCAGTTTTATACCCATTTTCAATATGTGGTCCTTGTTTTATTGGGTTTTTTTTTTTTACACCCCCCCCCCCCCCCCCCACCTTCTGATTTTTAGGTGGAATGTCAATGGTTACTGGATCCCCCATGTTGTTTAGCCTTCTATGCTCTACTCCAATCCTGTGCACGTTATCTATATAAGGAATAATCTCTTCGTTCAAAGATCTTCTTCCATGTATAAAATTATGAAAATCAATAAAGGTAAAAACACAAAGCAAAAGCAAAAAATTCACAAAGAACCAAATAAATAATGCCTTGAAAGTTCCCCAACAATGGCGCCAAAAACTTATTCACTACAATATATACTTTCTAAAAGTGACCGCAACTATACAGGCTATCAGAGTATAGGTTGAGCAACCAAGGTCGTATCACTTACGGAACTTGCTATTGGTTATTTGCTTGTTTCAAGTTTAGGCAATTAAAAGAAAATATAATTGATTTTTTGAATGGAAAATAACAATTAATCTAAAAGGAAGAAATTAAATGCTAAAGGTAATACAATGGATATGAATTTTGAAAGACTTACAATCGATAAGTCAATCATCTATGAACTTTTAGATTGGGTCAATTAATTAAGCCAAAATGATTCAATTCTTGATTAAATCATTCACTAGAACTTATCCTATTAGCTATCGCATTCATAGAAATAATCTAGCAAAAACATGAATTAACAATCGAATTTAATCCTAAAATTTATATTTCTAATTTGTTTTAGAATCCTAATTGAATGGTTACATGTTTGGATTTCAACTCTCGTTCCATCACTCAAAACCTTAATCAAACAGATTGGTGATCAAGAAATTATTTATAATAAAGTAATTAATTCAATTAAGCAAAAGCAAGGCATATTCAAATGACCTAAACACAAAGTTCTAAATCATGACTATCTTATACAAATCCCTAGACAAAGGAACTTTAGCTTGTAATGGAAGAATTCATCATCAAATTATCATTAGTCATCAAAGGAATCATATTTAATCTCTTAATACAAAAACACGAAGAAGATCAAACAAATAAGTTGAGAATTTAAACCTTAGAGAAAATTGCAGAAACTTCTTGAATCTCTTGAAGAATTATAGCCAAAATACTCCTTATGAGCCAAATTGATGACACTACACCATAAATTGCCTAAGGTAACTCAAATTCAAAGTGCTACAATGAAAAAGTGTTTTAGATCTAAGAATTTCAATCTAATGCAACATAATAAAAAAAGTGTTGCAATGACTATGAGTTTAGGTGTAAACATTATCTCAACATCACTCATGAATTTTAAAATATTTTTACAATCCTCAAATACAACATAAAAATTGGACAAGTTTATAATGACAGATTTGATAGAATGAATTAAAAATAAACAATACATTTTAATAATAATAACTTGAAAGGCCCTTTCTTTTGATCCATGATAAGGCCTCGTGAAAGCTCAACACCTTAGCTATAGAAGGATCAACATTATCAATGTAAAATATTAAGCATCCAAACACAAAAAGAACCAAACTTATTGCGTAGAACCCATGCCAGACCAGTTCCAACTAGTGTAGAGAAGATAGTTGTGTCAGTATTTCCTTTCAAATTCCTTGACGACGATTTAATCTAACTCTTCATAATTGCACTTCTGTCTTCATTAATGTGAGCCACCATTTGCACTTGTGCCTACTGCCACTGTACAAAGAATGAAGTTATAGCATGAGATACTTGTGCATGAGAATTTGTTGCTCCAAAGTACATCATTTCTATGACTCCAAATTCCCCATTATAACATTGACACTGCCAACACACTTGGAATCGGACCTTTCACCAAAAGATCCAACAAACCATGTTGTCCAGCTACTGAAATTGTTCTAAAGGTTACAAAGTTATATACTTGAAACATTGAACAGTAAATGGGTATGAACTTAAAATGTGAGTTAGTGATTCATTTGAATCTCCAAGTACAACACATAATCGACCCATATCAACATGCCTTTAAATCAAATTAGATTTTATTAGTAAATATGTTATAAAGCACTCTCCATAGGAAGTTGAGGACCTTTGGGAGAAATTTAATGCCTATAGCTTTTTCCATTCTAAACTATAAACTTCATTAGTGAAAGATGGTTAAATATGTTGTTATGTTGGACCCTTATAACCCGACTTCACTATATACGCCCCTTTTCCATCTCTCAACCACATCCATTTGACCATTTGGTTTCTCTATCTCAAAGGAATTGAAAAGATAAGCTGGAAGTCAAGAGCATTGAATATGGAACTAATATAACTTCTATTTTACGAGCGACCATCATCATTAAGTAGCGTAGCAACTAGGCTATGTATTACACCATAAGGCTTTGGTGAAGGGGTAAGGTAACCAGGGATCTTTTCATATATTTATAGACTGACCATTACCAACACGATAGATACACTTTGCCCTCAATAATAATTGTGACTCCATAATACTCCTCCATATATAGCTCGGGTTAGCTTCTAATTTTATTGTGAGGAAAAAGTCTTGTGGAAAGTAATGAGCCCTAAAAATATGGTAGATCAAAGATGATTGACATGTTAAAAATCTTCACCATTGTTTTGCTAACATTGCCATGTTGATTTCTCTAAATTGACGAAAGCCTATGCCACCCATCATTTTTGGCACATGCATTCTTTCAAAACTTAGCCATTTGATGCCACTTTTACAATTATTTTATTATTGCTACCAAAACCCATTCAATAGCCTTTCCAACTTATTACACAGCAAATTTGGTAATAAGAATAAGCTCATGATATATGTGGGGATAGCCTGTAACATAGTTTATTATGATTTTTTTTACCTTCCCAAGTAAGTATTTTCTTCTTCCAACTTTCTGTTGCCATACTTTATCTTTAATGCCTCAAAAAGTTTTTAATTTGTTTCTACCCATTGTAGTCGACATGCCAAAGTAAAGAGATAGGTTCGCAAATTGAGTTACTCCAAGTGCAGTAATGATGGCATTTCTTAATGTTAAGTTACACTTTAAGCTAAAGTAAATTGATGATTGACCATAATTCTTTTATGGCCCTAACCTAATAGAATAAGCACTAAGTTTAGATTGTACACACCTGCACTCCTCAATAATAGCACGAAAGAAGAGATAATAATCATCAACAAAAAAAAAACAAATGGGACACATGAGGGACTCCTTTGTAATTTTACAACCATGTAACTTACCCATGCTTGTTTACCTATAAGTGTGAAGTGAAAGACCTTTTGCACAAATAAAAAATAAATATGGTGAAAGTGGCAATCCTTGCCTCAACCCTCTACTGGCAGTGATAGGTCTCATTTGTTTACCATTCCTCATTATCATAAACCTCATCAAACTAATACATATCATAATAAGGTGTAAACATTTATGATTGAACCCCTTTATTAGCATCATATTCTTCAAAAATGGCCATTCAACTCTATAATAAGTTATGCTCATGTCAAGCTTAAGAGCAGTGAATCCTTTTTTTCCCTGTGTTTTCTATTTCAGGTAGTGAACAATCTCAAATACAATGACAATAATCCATAATCGATTAGCAAGAGTTTTCGCTATTATTCTATAAAAATAAACATTGCAAAGAGTTATTGACTTATGTCACTAATATTTATAAGATTTTTCTTTTAGGAATCAAATTTATTAAGGTGTCATTTATGCCAAAATTAATAACGCCAAAATTTCTGATAATAAGCAAGATTTAGTCCATCTAGGGGTGTCAAAATGGGTCATGACATGATAACACGATTCGTCTAATACGAAAAATTTTTGGGATAGGGTTGAGGCTTAACGGGTTCATTTCGTAAATGAGTCAACCCATTTATGACACGAACTTAAACGTGCCGTGTAGCGGGTTGACCCGCTAACCTGTTATTGACCCATTTAATTATATGGGTTGTGTTGTATCATATCATGTCAACCCAACCCATTTAACCCATTTAATGACTTAATTTATTTTTTAGGAGTTTAATGAATATGTTAATAAGTTAACTTGTTGTTATATTAAGAATTTCAAAACTTAAGAATATTAGTTAAATTTATAAATGTTATTAATATGTTAAATTTTTAACTAAAATTAATTATTTTATGTTATTTTGTATTATAATTGTTATATATATTAAATGGGTTATATTCGGGTTTTTGACCCATTTAAATAATGAATTACATGTGTCGTGTTCGGGTCACCCATTTATTTTCGTGTCGTGTTAAGGTCAGAAATATTGATACGATTAATAAATGGGTTGTGTTCAGGTTGATGTTAATCATGTCATTTAAATGGGTTAATCCGACACGAATACAACCCGCTAACCTATTTTAACACCCCTAAGCTCGTCCATACATGGGGATTTATCGGGATGCATAAAAAATAGCTTATTTAATCTCCCTAGCTATGAAAGGTTGTGCGAGTGTTTCATTTTGTTTTGTTGTAACTCAATTGCCCATCGTATTAAGAATGTTCTAAGCATCCCTTCCATTACTAGAATACTATTATGTGTAATAATTAGTAATGACAACATCAAGACCTAAATCTCATGTCTTCCAATCACCAAATTGTCTTTTAGCCTCTTGATACAATTCTTCCTTTATTTTATTGAATCTGTTATATGAAAATATTGAGAGTTCATATTTGATGCTTCAAGCTAAAATTGTTTGGTTCATTGATACCAAAAATCTTCCATATGTTGCAGGTATAGAAAATACTCATCACAAACCATTCTACATCTAGCAATTAACTCAGCATTTGTCTTCCCATGCATCTTACCAATTTCAAATTTCTTTTCATTCAAATTTTCTCAGTGTACCCTCAGCTGTGGAAACCCCATCTATCAACGAGCAAAGTACATACTACTATCCTGTCCAAAATATGACCCGAGACCCTATGATTCAAGCTATCTCTAATAATAGTTTAACATTTCTCTTCCTGTAGCTATGCATTTTTCAAATAAAAATGCCTAACTTTCTTCACTATAGACCATACACATAACTCCACAAAAATGGCAGAGTGATCTGATGCCATTGCTATAAGAATCTGAACTGGGTGATGCATGAATTGTTGCAACCATTCAAGTGATGTTAATGCTTTATCTAACTTCTTCTCTACCCATTCAGCTAAGCCATGATGATTCTCCCATATAAAATTATGCCCTATCATCCTCATATGATGAAGATCTGCATTCAAAAATTGCTCATCTAAATTCTCTAATTAGTCAAGTAGGTTATTTGCAAGGTCCCCCTGCATTTTGAGTCATTGAAGATTAAGTAAAAATTCCCTCCACAAACCCATGACAAAGAAGAATTTTCACTCAATTTATAAAGAAGTTATCATAACTCTCTACATTGATGACTTTCTTGATTCCTATGGAACCCCGTTACTCTCCAAACTGGCACATTATCAAGGAGGACTGAAATATCATTATGATAGCCAGAGAAGCTAATAAGATGAGTTGAATCATGCATCCTCCACAACATAGCTAAACCCCCTTTGTGGTTAAGACTTTCCATAATAAAATACCCTACAAAACTTAACTCTTTATAAATAGTATCCACCTTATTCTGATTACGTTTAACTTCGATAAATACAGAGGGAGGCTGCTTGGCTTGTACCAAGTCTTTTAAATTTTCAACTATCTGCTAGTTGTCCAAACCCTGGTTGTTCCATGATAAGTAACTCATGGTTGTGGGTGGGTCTTCTTTGTATAACCCACTAGAATCAAGTTTGAATGATTGGTCTTCCCTTTTTGAAAAGCTATCTCAAATAGTGAAGTCATAGTTGCCACATTTGTAGCCATAAGTGCTTTACATTTTTTAGGCATTGTCTCGACTTGCTCAACCATCCCTTTCATGGTTTGTTTTATAGGAACAATCACTCCATAATTATCAACATCCTCATGTATTCTAGTTGTCTCCATATTCTCATTCAGCCTAACATCAAGAGCGTTATTCACATTCATAGTAGTATCAAGTTTCAAATTTTCTCTAGCATAGGCCTACTCATGCTCATTCAGTAAATACCCATCTAGTGCTGTAAACCATTGGCTCCCAAAAATCTTATCCTATATCCAAGTTCTAGTAGGCATCACCCTCAATGCTACATCATACATTCTAGGCTGAGCTACTACTTGTGGATTTTCAACAATGAACTTACACTTTTGCTCACTATGTCCAATTAGTCCACATCTAAAACAAAAGCAAGAAAGCTTCTCATATCTAAATTTAACACATAGTACTATGCCTCATTTGTGTTGCCTTAGAGTTGAAGCTTATGAAGTCTCTCACAAAATCACCTATTTGATTTAGTAATGGATCAATAGATTCCCCATGGTGGTAGATTCTCTACCTGTGCCCAAAAAGAAGTCTTGTATGAATCAATAGTTGTAGAATCAATAGTTGCTCACTGAAAGTCCAAGGTTCGTTATTCATGACACATTCTACATCAGTTTAAAATTATAGCAATAAAGGGGTGCATGTTGTGTTTCAAAGGCTATGCCTTTAACAGGCTGCCATATTGCTCGAGTGCCAACAAGTCTACCTAGTAAGCACCACTAAGTGAATGTTCCTTGGTCTTCTATAATATTAGAGTCTCCCAAGTCTAGACCTTCACTCTCCTTGGTGAGCGAGATGTTATGGAGATCTGAGTAACTGGATCCATGATAGAAACAAAGAACTGTAGATTGAAACTCACAAATATATTGAGAATGGATGAACTCAATGTAAAGATTTATTAGGTTCCATGAGCTATAGGTGGCTAGGGTTTCATTGTTAGGAAGGATGATGATGATTATTATTATTGTTATTATTATTTTAGCTTCTACTTCTTCAAGGCCGACTTAAAATGTGTAGGTGTAAGCATTGGACATTTACCACCAAAGGCCATGCTTCTTGGGGTTTATGCATTTATAATTTGGGGAAAAAAATTCAAATGCATAGTGTGTTACTTTGAGATTTTTTTTGAAACAATTACTTTTTTTTGCCTAATAAATTAAAATTTTATTCAATAAAGCCCAACTTTTACAAAAGATAGAATCATCAACACAGAACCATTTAAACATTAGATTTACAAATACATTTTAAAAAATTATAAAAATATACTAAAAAATAAAGTTAATTAAAAAAAATATTACTATATCAAAAACTTTTTGTAAAAATACTAATTTTAAAATTTTTTTTTATTAAAATATATCATATATTTAAAATATATGTATATGTCCCGTGCTTATGTTTGTAAAAAAAAAATTAAAAGTGATATTTTTGTAAAAAAAAATTCAATGATTATATTTTTATAATTAAAATAAAAAAATAAAATATAAAGTATAATTTTCTCAACACATTTTAAATTAGGAATTTTTACAAATGGGCTTATAGCCCAAAAAGCCTACTGACCAAAAACACAAGTTAAAGGAGCTGTCACCAATGTTCTAGCTTCCTTCGCCAGATTATTTTCCGGTGACAAATTAGAGGGACTAATAGAACCATAGGTCCTTGTAGAAGCCAAAATTAAAGAGACTAGATATTGAACAAGACAGCATGCAGTGCCAAAACGAGGCCAATACAGGCTGTGTCGGCAATAATAGGTTGAAACTTGCCTTCAGAAATCAATAATTCTCTTGATCTGCAATATTTGAACTCAAACCAGGTATAGAGACTCAACATGCAGCCTTAAACTTTCCCAATCTAGACCTTTTACCCTTCGAAAACTGTTGGAACCTTGCCTGAAAACCACCATTAACGTCACTTGAAACTGAACCCACAAAGAACAAAACTACATTAAACAACCATAGGCGATGGACACAAAAGAGATGACCTCACTGGAATAACTCCCTTTATTGGGTAAACTGGACTAGAACTATATTGAGAAAAAGCACATGAACAACAAGAGAAAAGATACTCCCACCAGTGGAGAGAGCCGCCGACGATTTACCAAGTTAGAAACCCTAGAGACAACTCAGGAACCTTCGAGAGTTGAGAGAAAACAGAGAGCTATTTCTTTATTTTATTATTTACAGATTTTGGCCTTTTCTCCGCTGAGAGATTTATACAGTTAGTTTGAAGTAACGACGTGTTATCAAGTATTCTGCCTACGTGAGAAATTTAGTCATCTTAAATGAAATTATTTGATAAAATTGAACGAAATGCTACTAACGGAACAAGATTTAAAACAAATCAAGTGACAAAACATAATGGTTAAGATTTTTTCATTTTCATAATTCACCAAATATGGAAATGTAGGTTTTTATCTTACACAGTTTCATTTGAATACAGGAAACATCTCTTCAACAAAAAAAACTGAGGATGATTACAAGTTACAATGGTGTACGATTCACATACAGGTCAGATGCAGCGCAGAGTCATTTCTTCCCTGTTCCTTTTTCTCCCTTTGAATGGATCTCTGCAATAATGATCTTTTTCAAGTGTAGTTCTCATCCAACACAAACAAATGAATAACTCACAAACTGGGCAGGTGATCTTCCACCTTTCCTTCCAAACCAAGGTCGCCCACTTCGAGTAGATTTAAACAAAACCAAAAACCAAACTGCGAAAATGGAGAACAAAATATTTGTCAGCTATCAGCAGAATTCGCTGTGAAGGATGGCAAGGGCTGCTGCGCCTGAGATTGAACCTCAATTTGTGCCTGACGCTGCTTCTGCTGCTCAATGAACCTGCTCATACGCTCAAGCAACTGTTGAGCCTTTCTCTTCCCCCGGTCTGTGCCATTTTGGGCCAAATCTATTAACGGCCGCATTACTCCAAGCTCCTGTGCTTCTGCCACATGTTTTTGATCTCCAGAACAAAGGTGTACCAAAACTGCAGCAGCGTTCTCTCTGTTCCTTGGGGAACCATTGCCAATAACTTCCACCAAAACTGGCACTGCCTCTGCAGCTCCAATGGCTGCCTTCCCTTCAGGGTGGCTAGCCAGGATTGCTAAAATGGCAAGTGCCTCATCCACCATTCCACCTCCGGGTTCTGTCAGCAGATGCATTAGTATGGGCACAACTCCAGCCCTCACTGCCTTTCCCTTGTTCCCCTGATAGATGCACAAATTGAAAAGTGCAGTTGCAGCATCTTTTTTCCCTCTTTGCGTACCCTCACTTAGAAGGGTCACAAGTGGGGGAATTGCCCCTGAAGAACCTATTGTAACTTTATTCTCATCTACAACTGAAAGGCTGAAAAGGGTAGCAGCAGCATTTTCCCGAGCTTCCATGCTTCCCTTCTTGAGCACATGCACTATACCAGGAACTGCCCCAGCTGATATGATGCTTCCTTTATTATCTTCACATATGGAAAGGTTAAGGAGTGCAGTGACAGCATGCTCTTGGGTACGAGAGTCAGGTGTTGAAAGAAGGCCAACAAGTAGAGGAATTGCACCAGCTTCAGCAATTGCCACACGATTATCTGCATTGCGCTTTGCAAGAAGGCGAATTTCACCAGCAGCAGATCGCTGGTCTTCAGGGCTACCACATGTGAGGTTGTGGAGGAGAACATCAATTTTTGTACGCTCAGCAGGAGAGTAGGCAGATGTGGTTTTGTTGGAACGAGAATTGGGTCGTTTTGGTGGTTCAATACCATTTGCTTCACACCACTGAGCTATGAGGCTGCGCAATACATAGTTTGGTGTCAGAGCAGTACTGGTAAGGGTCTGTTGTGTCTTTGGACACGTGCCATGCCCTGCTTCCAGCCACTTCTCTATGCAGGAACGATCATAGGTCTACAATAAAGACAAAGGAAACCAGTTAAAGAGCTGTTTATAAAAACATGATAATTCTCAAATCTGTGCTTAGATAGTAGCATATTTCCAAGGAAGAATTCCAGCAAAATAGAGATCAAGTTCAAAGTCAACACCTCAGGTGTTTATAACTGTTAAAATTGAACGGAAATTTTCTCTAAAGAAAATAAAAATAGAAGTAGAACTCGATGACAAAAAGCATCTTCATAATATTCTATAGTCCTCTTGTGCTTAACTAGTTGGAAAGAAACAAGTTTCTTAATATTTAAGGTCAGTAAATCAAGCACGCATGTACCTGTCCTGTGGAAACAATAACAGGATCTGTCATCAATTCCAGGGATATTGGGCAGCGGAAATCATCTGGTATAACTGGGGTTTTGTGATTCCCATTGGTGGAAGCTTGTCCACTGCTGCTCGGAGGAAGTTTCTTCTCTCTTGAAGGAGCTTCCATGTTGGGATTTTCTGTTTGTACAAAATCCTTAATGTTCTTCAATAACATTGACATTTTCTCAATGTTCTCCCCTGGATCACCACATGTGGCAGCAACCATTTCATGCAGTGCTAATGACTCTTGTGTAAGGTCAGCTATACCTGTCAACTGTAACTTCTCAGATGACCTTCTTAGGACAGCTGGATCTACTTCTGCATCTTTGCTCTTGTTATAAAGGGACAAGAGATCTTCATACAGCTGAACATCAGAAGTATCAACCCTTCCTTTTGCTCTTCTAAATTGAGCCAGAACAAGCTCAACCTGAACAAGAATATAGAAGAGAAATGTGACAAATTAAATGGAAACTGGACAATAAAAGGACCTAAGTTTTGGGGCCAATGTAAAGTCTTGTTTAAACAATGATATTTTTCCTCTTTTTTTCAATCATTAAATAAATTGATGGACATACTGAAAGGGACAAAAGCCAGTTTTGACATATCTAAAGTCTTATTCTCGGTGAGTACATTATCTCAAAATATAAAAAGAAAGTCTGTGGTGCCTGATCAAGCTTGCATTGGAAATATTTAATAATTATGATGCCCAAGTGATCAACTCAACACCATGCACTATAAATGTAATATACTAAGATAGAACAGACGGATGACATTAGATTTTCAGTCACATATGCACCTAAAAACAAAATGAATTACTCATTGATCTTCTACCTGTTCTTTAACTTCATCTGATATATCAAGGGTTTCGTAGGAAATTCCACTGAGAGCTTGTTCCAATTGAACTGTCACCTCGTGATATTTATTCATAATTTGTTCTCTGTCCAAGACCTGCAAGCAGAATCAGGCAATGTTAACTTTAATTAAAATTTAAAAAGAAAAGAAAGTGACAGGATAAACCACACACTGAGTAATAAGTATTTCTTAGATACCTATTGCTTCACAAAACAAATGGTACTTTAATTAGCAAAAAAAAATCATGTAAGATTTGTGGTAATAGATAGTCAATGGTGGTACCAAGGTCCATACCGAGTTGAAGAGCATGTACATAATTTAAAATAGAGAAAGCAGACACACAAACACATGTACAATGTTAAAGAAAACATGGGATATACAAAGCCAAAAAGCAGTTAGAGCCTGATCCATATCTATAAACATCTTGGAATAAGTTTCTGCTGAATGTTTAATGTTATTTCAGCCTGCTTCGAGTTAGGAAGGGAATGCCTAGCCAAATAGTATGATACAACTCTCATTCAGAATTCTTAGAATCTTACAGTAGTTCTTATTCTGTAGGCTACTACAGTTAAGATTTAGTGGAAATTTGTATAAATTGGGAAAGAATGAATTTGAGGGAAGAGAGAGAGGTCTGAACTTTAAACCAAGAACCCCTTCCCCTTACTTCCATATGATAATCCCCCTTTCCTTCAATTAGGCCCTAAAATTAGTCATACAGTGGTTGACAGAAATAGCAAATTATTGACCCCAAAATCAAAAGACAACAGACCTGAACTATATACATTGATCAAATATGACAACCAAATGTGTAGCAATGTGAATACTTCACACATAGCATGAACCTCTGAGAAGTATTAAATTAGCCCCAGAAGTGGAGAAAGGAACATCAGATTTAGATACATGATCACAAACCCAAAACCAAACAATCAAAACTGCACCAGAAAAAGTAACAGAAGCAATCTACCCATCAATAACAAAAACATTGTGACCAATAAGTTTACATCTTTCTTTCTTTTTGTCCCTATGCTTACGGAATTGGAGAAATGCACTGTGGACTTTAGATGATGAATCAAATCATATCTTACATTTTCCCCATAACATTAGAGCCATAGGTATGCCCATAGAAGCAAAAGACAGATTTTGTAAAACACAATTTGAGACAAGGTCATACCTGAATAATACATCTTGATAAAATCAAGGAAGACAACAATATGGAGACAAAAGGGATCATCAGCATGATGAAAATAAATATACACTTATAATAAGCTAACAATCAATTTTCAAGATCCCCACATGATTCTGAATGAAAATTTTAGTGGCAAAACTGTTGCTGCAACCGATTCAATGTTATCATAAACAGAAACGAAGATATAAGAACCAAACTTCATAATCATAATTAAGAAAAATGTAGCAGCGGAAAATCAATTCTTCTACTTCTGTCATCATTTAGCTTAATCACACAATTACATTAGCAAATTGAGTTAGTAATATTAAGTCGACTCTTTACCATATCCAAAAATGCAAAAATATCAACGCAATTACACAAATTTTAAAATATTCAAATCTTCAAACGAATGTTTTTTGCCAAAAATATTTTCCAGCATCTAAAATTTTCCTCTATTTTCTCAACAGCCAAACAGATCCAAATCTAAACAGAACCACTGCGGAAAAAAGAAAAAGAGCGAAACACACACACACCAGGTAAATCTTGCTGCCTTCACTACCAAATCTGAGCAACTCCTTAGCCAAATCCAGAGCTTCTTTTAACGAAATTAAAGCTTTCAAAGTTTCTTCAGGGATCGGCTCCTTAGTTTCTCTAATTTCCTCGAACATTGGCGTTAATAGCTTCAATCTTCTTGCTAGATTGCAATACTGTTTCTTGACCGTAGACCTGTATTCAGGGATCGAAGCTATATCATTCACAATATCAATCAAACTCTGCGCTATTGTTTCTTTTTCGTCCTCCATTTCTCTCCAAAACTAAAACCAGATCTCTCACTCGGTCTCCCTCTAGCTCACTGAACGATACCGTTTTATGAACCTCTGTAGAAAGCACGGTCAGTTTTCACCGTAGAAAGTCAATGGAATGGCCATGGTCGTCTTCTCCAGTATCCAAAAGAGACTTTCAGACAGAGAAAATAGATGTTTCGGAATGGAAAACAGAAGAGAAAGAGATTTTGTGTGGCGCGGCTAGAGTTAGCTAAACCAGGGTTGGGTTAGGAATTAACTCTTGGGTTTGTTATTTTACTTATTTATGGATTTGGTTGGGTTTAGTGTAAGAAAACGGCTTGGCTTATGTGGTGCGCCGAACTGTTGTGTTTTTTTCGGGTTCGTTGGGTCAGTTAAACTAACGCCGGACTGTACGTACATCATGTTACTATGGCGAGAAGACTGTTTAGTTCCTATTACTATTACCAACTATAAAATCTAAGGAAATTCCTATATTTACGGTAAGTAAATTTGCTCATATCCGTCCTCGAGTTACATTTTTTTTTTGCCAACTCTTGAGTTAAGATTTTTTTTTTTGGCCAAATGAGTTAGATTAATTTTTAGATCAAAGCCAAAAAAATGTGATTTTTGGATCAATGGTCCAAAAAAATCACCAAACACATTTTAAAAGCTCACATTTTAGTAACCAAGCATCAAATAATCAAAAGATTCTAAATGAAGTGTCTTGCAAGCAAAGTTCTGTAACGTACAGTAACGGTTCATTAATTTCCTCATAATGATTGCTGACTTTTCACGCACTGGCTAAGGAGGTGGTTTCTCAAGGATTATAAAAGCAATAGTGGCAGACACATAGAAGAGATCCATCCATAATCAACACACAATTATCAAATCAACTCAACATCATCAAAAATCAAATCAATTCAATAACAACCAAGTCAACTATCAACTTACAATTTCTAAT
>CAOJBK012443486.1:0-10399 GCA_948294925.1 Codiaeum variegatum | reverse complement strand
TAGATCAAATGCAATTGGACTAAGATAATGACTAAGAAATGATGTAAAAACTACAAATAGATCAAATGCAATTGGACTAAGATAATGACTAAGAAATGATGTAAAAACTAAGTATAATTTACCATTATCAAATTCACATTGGGGGAAAAACCTTAGCTACTAAGGCGATCCGGCAAGGATACTGGTGGTCAATAATGAAAGAAGATGCCAAGAAGTTAGTCCGAAGGTGTCAGTCTTGTTAGAGGTTTGCAAAGATGGAAAGAGCCTCGGTAGTGGAATAAATCCCCATTTATAGTGTCTGGCCTTTTGCTAAGTGGGGGATGGACATAGTCGGACCGCTGCTCATGGCCAGCGGATAAAGCAAGTTCCTTTTAGTGGCAGTGGAATATTTTACTAAATGGGTCGAAGTAGAAGCCTTGACCACAATAAAAATGGAGAATGTGGTCCAGTTCCCATGGTAAAACATCATCTGTATATTTAAAATTCCTTATCAGATTATAAGTGACAGCGGGAAATAGTTTGACAATGCGAGGATGAGGGAATTTTGCTCTGGATTAAACATCAGACATCACTTATCATCTGTGTCCCATCCACAAACCAACGAACAAGTAGAGGTGACAAACCGGACCCTCTTGCAGGGCCTCAATAGGAGAATAGAGGGCTATGGCAGAAATTGGGCAGAGGAACTCCACCATGTCTTATAGGCCTATCAGACTACCTTGAGGGAACCTACAGAAGGAACTCCTTTCAGCTTAACGTATGGCACAAAGGCAGTGATCCCCGAGGATATTAGGCTGCCAAGCGAAAAATTTAACTATTATGAGGAAGCCACAAATGATGCTCAACGAAGAGTCGATCTAGATCAGATAGAAGAACTGAGAAGCCAAATCCTCAAGAAGCAAATGAATTATAAGAACAAAGCCACTTCATGCCTTAACAAGAAAGTCAAATCCAGGATCTTTGAAAAAGGAGACTTGGTGATGAGGAGCTTGGAAGCCACTAGAAAGAGAGAGGACATTGGAAAACTTGCACCTAACTGGGAAAGTCCATTTAAAATACTTGAGGTCATAGGACCACTAACTTATAAGTTTATAATAATGAATGACGAGGACATCCCCCACACTTGGAATGTCAAGCACCTTAAATTGTATTATAAGTAATTAAAAATTAATGATAATAGTGCCCAGTTTTCTCTTAAAAACTACCTTCATTATAGCCATGAACAAAATTCCTACCAAGGCAAGGCTTTCCCAAGGAGGAATCTGAAATCTTTACTAAGGGAAGGTCCTTCCTTAAGGAGGAAGGTAAAATCCTTACCAAGGCAAGGTCCTTCCCCATAGGAGGAAGGTAAAATCCTTGCCAAGGAAAGGTCTTTCCCTAAGGAGGAAGGCAAAATCTTTGTCAAGGCAAGGTCCCAAGGAGGAAGGTAAAATTCTTACCAAGGAAAGGTCCTTCCCTAAGGGGAAAGGTCCTTCCCTAAGGAGGAAGGTAAAAGCCTTGCCAAGGTAAGGTCCTTCCCTAAGAAGGAAGGCAAAATCCTTGTCAAGGAAAGGTCCTTCCCCAAGGAGAAAGGTAAAATCCTTACTAAGGCAAGATCCTTCCCAAGGAGGAAGGTAAAATCCTTGCTAAGGCAAGGTCCTTCCCTAAGGAGGAAGGTAAAATCCTTGTCAAGACAAGCTCCTTCCCCATAGAGAAAGGTAAAATCCTTGCCAATACAGGGTCCTTCATCAAGGAGGATGGCAAAATCCTTGTTAAGGTAAGGTCCTTCCCCAAGGAGGAAGGTAAAATCCTTGCCAAGGTAAGGCCTTTCCCCAAGGAAGAAGGATAAACCCTTACCAAGGCAAAGTCCTTCCCCAAAAAGGAAGGCAAAATTCTTATTAAGGTAAGGCCATTTCCCAAATCCTCATCAAGGCAGGGTCCTTCTCCAAGGAGAAAGGAGAAACCCTCGCCAAGGCAAGGTTCTTCCCCAAGGAAGAAGGCAAAATCCTTGTCCAGGCAAGGTCTTTCCCTGAGGAGGAAGGTAAAATACTTACCCAAGTAAGGCCCTTTCCTGAGGAGGAAGGTAAAACCATTACCAAGGTGAGGTCCTTTCCCAAGAAGGAAGGCAAAATCCTTATCGAGGCAAGGTCCTTCCCTAAGGAAGAAGGTAAAATCATTGCCCATGTAAGGCCCTTCGCCAAGGAGGAAGGTAAAACCCTTGCCAAGGCAAGGTCCTTCCTTAAGGAGGAAGGCAAAATCTTGCTAAGGCAAGACCCTTCCCTAAGGAGGAAGGGACAATCCATAACTAAAATAAGAACTTTCTCCAAAAGAGGCAGAATTTCTGCTAAGGTAGAGCCCTTTCAAAGGGAGTTAGCAAACAATGAAATAAGAAAATAATCAAGTATCGACCGTGACAGGATAAAAATGAAAAAAATAAATTCCATTCATAAAATTTGAAAAATTTACAGGTGTTGGGAATACATAAAAATGTACCAATGGAAAGCCTAATCTGGGAGGATTACAACCGCTGAAGAGTTCACTTCTTCCTCCTGGACCTCCTCCTTAAAATTCCCAAGATCGAATATATAGCCACATGGGAGGGGAGGATCTTCCTTAGTCCTATGAAGGATAGCTAGAGCGGGATTCAGGGTCTTTACATAATGACTCAAGGGAGGAACTTGCTGACCATCTTTAAATTCCTTCTGTATTGGAGGAAAATCATCAGTAATATTGGCATGAATAGCCTGAATCTCTGATAAGGCCAAATTGTACCCTCTGGCTAAGGCCTTGGCATGGTCCACATAATTTAGCATTTGGAAGTGGTCAGGCTAGAGATAGGTTTCCAAAAGACTCAGCCTATTGAACTCTAAGGCATTAGCCCACGAAGTGGTGAAGTCCAAGGTCTGCTTCACTTGGGCATACTCCTTGAGTAGCCTTTGTTTTCTCTCTTGAGTTCTATATAGCTTTGCCTGGCTCTCATCCAGGGTGTCCCTTTCCACCTTCAAAGCATCCCCCAATTGCTTGTTGGAGTTAGCCATGGTTTCCACCTACTCTCTTAGGTGATCAACCTCCTCCTTAGCTGCTCTTCCTCCCTCCTTGGCTAGGCAAAGATCCTCTATAACTTTTTCCACCTTTTTATGCTCCTTCACCTAAGAGCAACGATATTCCCCAGCTTGTGCCAAAGCCTCCCTTGCCTCCTTATAGGCTGTCTGGAGGTCAGATTATAATCACCTCCATTGCTGAACAGTCTCTTGCAAGTAAAAATTCATTCAGATAAGATATCATGCAATGAAATGACGCAAAAATTATCAGATAGGTCAAAATAAAATGATAGGGTACTTATGCTCAACCCAGTACTCAAGGACAAGAAAGGAGGTAGAATTGTCTAATTTTGACTACCTTGGGAGGAATGACCTCTTCATTGACAGTTGGCCCCAAGGTAACATGATCAACAAAAGCAGGAGAAACTATGACTTCCTAAACCTCTTGAAAGACTTGGGTAGTTTGTTAAACAGAAGAAGCTGGGGTAAGAACAACCTCAGAATGGAGAGGATCAAGGCCCTTAAAAATTTCAGTATCCATCTGAGTTTTTTGCATTTCCCCTACAATATGATCCACTAAGGAGACTCCTTTAGTATGAACAATCAAAGGAGGTGTTTTGGTGGTAGAATGATCAAGGGATGATTTATTGATTGTAGCCTCTAAGGGGTCAGGCCCCGTCATGACCTTCTAAAATTCTTCCAAAGAAGGTAATGGACAAAACACCTTTTTAATGGTAAGAGGAACTATGGGAGTTAGTAGAGGCCCAGAATTTATAACCAACGTTTCACCAGGGTCATCTTTATCAGCAGGCTCTGGAGCCGTGGTAGATGGGGCATCCAGAACACTGGTGGAAGGAGTAGTGGTTGGAACTTTGGGCTGGGGGACAACAGGAACCTCAGAAGGATGGGGAGAGATTAATGAACTCACCTGAGTAGGAGGAGGTAGCTCTATCTCCTCTTCAAATTCAATCCCCTTTGAAAATCAAAAGGAGCAAATTAGTAAGGAAATAATAACAACACAAAAATAGATAAAGTAAAGAAAAAATCGCTATCATTAATATACCATCAGTGTTAGGAGGTAACTTTTGACTTGCGAGCCTCTTAGTCCTACAGATTACAAAATAGGGATGAGGTTGTGAGACGGACCATTTCACCTTTCTGATTATGGGATGTATCACTTATAAAGGTTTAAGGGATTATAGGTTAGAAGATGGCTTAGAAGGGGGAGTGCTAAAGTTGAAGGCCTCCCTCTCGAGTCCCTTACTCTCAGAATCCAAAATAGAGGAAGAAGGCTCACTTAGAGGAACTTCCACAAAGTGGAATTGCCCAGTAACTGAATCTTGCCTTAGCCTATGATGGAAAGAAGGATTTTTGGGTTTCACTAGTGAAGGCGAATTTAGTACTAGGGAAGATCTTTCGGCTCTGATAGGAGTAGCAAATGGTGAATGAAGAATAAAAGGCTTGGTGGGGGCACATCAGAAGAAAAAAAGGTAAAATAAGTGGGAGTCTCACCTAAAGGGTGCTTATGCTCAGTGCCTTGAGGGGGCCTTTGAATCAGGGCCTCCCGATAGGTCTGGATGAGGCCTGTAATTTGGGTGATGCTATCCTCCTCGTCTAAGCAGAGAACTACACCCTCTCAAAGAAGCATTATGAAGCACCAGAAATGGTCCCTGCTAGAGGAGGTCTTCTTTAACAACTCTATGGCCCTCAAATAGCCATCTTAAAGGATCTCATACTCCTTAATAAGCTCCTTAAACTTAAGGTTTACCTGCTCATCTATGGTGTCGTATCTATAGGCCTCTTCAAACCCAAAAGATAAATCAAATGTGGTACAGTCTAAGCCGGTTGAGGAAGATCTAGGTTTGGCACCTATAGGCATCTTAGCTTTGGAAGCCTCGACAGGTAGTTTCTTACGCTGAGTAGTTAGAGGAGGTGTACGTCTGGCGGGCTGACCAGTAGAAATAAATTCTTCAGCATTGGCTACTGCTTCTGCCATGGTCGTTGGAATCGGGGGAGGAGGGACCTCTAGTGCTTGTATCCTCACCCGTTCAGTGAAGAAATAATCTTCCTCGCTTCCTTCTGTCCCTTCCATGAAGCTGTAAAGGGAATAGTATAGGGCCCTCTCAGGATGGTGATAGGTGGAGACTTCTTCACCTCCTCTCTTGTCTGGAGCCATAGTTCCCCAGTAGAAAAGTCCTAGATGGGGATGGGGATGTCAATGAGGATGAGTGGGCATCACACAAAAGTGGGTATTTTATCATCTAGGTCCTTGCCCCAATCCGATACGTTGTCTGTAGAAAGTGCAAGCGGAGGGAAAAATGAAAGTTAGTAAAGAAATAGCTTAAGTGACAAAGGAAGAGGTAAGGCGGGGGAGTCAACTTGCCTAATAAAGATTGCAGAGTCTCCATTAGAGAAGAAGACCTATCTAATCTTTGTAAAAACCTACTATCCAGTGCCTTCTACTCAAGCAAAGCTTTCAAGCACAGGTAGTGGTTCTCCACTAGTTCATTGGGCCCCTCCAAGTTAGTGGGCCAGTCAGGGGCATTCAATTCCTTTCCTTTCTTAGGGTTCTAGAGGGCCCTATTAAACCCAAAGCCAGCCTTTGAGTGCCTCCCCTCAGGGATAAAGTTGATGGAGGCAAAGGCTGCCTTACAGGGCTTCATTTTGTCTGGCTTGCCTAAGAATAACCCCCCTCTTATTTCACTGGACAGACATGTATAAGTCGGGTGCATCTGTTATCGACTGGATCCTAAAGAACATCTGGAACATGCTTGCCCTAACTTCTGAACATCCCAAAGCATAGTAGAGCATCTCGAAGAAGTACATGTCCCAGATAATATTAGGAGTCACCATTAGTAGATTCAATTTGAATCTTTGGAAGCAGTCCACAAAGAAGGGGGAGGGGGAAACAACAACCCATTCCTAAACTGCTCTAGGAACAAATGTAGTGTTCATTATCTTTGGGTAACTCATTGCCCGCGACGGTTGTATACGCCATGTGGTTCACTGTGGGCATTGCGAGGGCAAAAGGAGGTTAATGGAGAGTGTTGGTATGATTGGTCTTAAAAAAGGCCCAGTCCTTTGTTTGTAAAAAAGCAATGTCTTACCAATAGCTATGCAAAACCTGCCTATAATCCTTGTCATTCTTGAAGGAGACTTTGGAAGGGAGATCCCTTCTAGTTTTCTTAGTGGGTTCCAATTCCACCACCTCAACTTCCTTGGATTCAGTAGTAGCAACTTCCACATCCCTGCTTCTCTTTTTAGAAGCAGCCTTCCCTTTTCTTGTTTGTTTCTCAATAACTTTTTAGGTTTGGTTGGTTGCTATGGGAGAAAATGTAGAAGGTTTAAAGTGTGAAAAGGAAGAAAAATGAATTCTGGAAAAATTTTGGCAAAGTAACAATAAGGTAAGCAAAGTGAAGAAGGACACAGTTGCCTGAGGGGTATTTATAGGCCTCAAGAAGTATCTAGAAGGAGGACATGTGTCGTGTAAAGACAAAACTAAACCTCTCAACCAATCGAAAGAATGAATTTTAAGAGGGAGAATAAATTGCAATGATTGTTATGAATAACCGTGCATGGGTAAGTGAAAATGGTTACGACGTAGTTAATTGTGAAAAAAGGGCTCTCGATGCGATATAACATCTAAAAGAAGTGACTGTTGAGGCATCGACAGGGATGCACTCAGCGGACAATGAGCAGAGGTGTCCCGACAAAAGAATAACCGGATCACCATCGTAGACGTTCCTAGCAGACATCCTATTCCCCGAGAAGCTCAATATTACCTTCCCGAGAATAGGATGGCAACTAATAAGGGTCCAATTAAATGGATCACTCGATGGAGTTGGGCTCGATCCATGGAGAGGCCTAAGGACACATATGAAGGCTCTCAAGGGTTGGATAGGGCCGGTTAGGACGAGTGAAGAGCTCGGCGGACCATCACGTTGCAAGAGTGATCCAGAGGGTCGAAACAGTGGGCCCTAGGTATCTTGTCTTTACGAGGGACCTAGTCTGGCCCATGGGGACAAATCATTCTGACTTCGTAAGTACAATAGTACATGAACATGTCCCTGGCACAACTTGCATTTGTCAGAAGGTAGTCCTGGCACATGCAGACAAGAAAGGATATTTAAGGCAGTGAACCAATCATCATTCTCCACCTCACCCAATGTACAATACCTTTTGATCCAACAGTAACCTTGCTCCATACTAGGATCCCTATATAAGGCCCTTCACGCTCAGTTTATAGGTATGTTCAACCAACTTCTACTTATTCTTTCTTTTATCTACTCTCAAGCAACGAACTTGAGAGACACTCTAAAAATATAACTGACTTGACCGTCGGAGGGCCATTGCCAGGCAACTAGCCTGACCCTCTAACGAGTCATTTGTGATTGTAGGCATTGGAATTCAAGCCCATTTCTAAAAAATCCAAGCTATCATGAAGACCAAGGGTTGTTGATAGGGTTGAGACCCATCAAAGAGGATTCTTTCCATGTCATCTAGATGAACTTGGTGAAGGATATCAATATTACTGGGGTGTCAAACAAAATGGATGGTTTTCCTATTATCATATGGATGTTATGGAAAGCTAGGAATGAGATAGTTATCAGTGTCGAGAAGGTGTCTCCTGTCAATCCATGGTACTTTGTATTGAGAGTTTTGAATGAACAAAAGACTCTTGTTCATAGGAAAGCTGATCGCATTGATGGAAGTAGTGACTGGACTAGAGTTGATGATTCCTTGAAGGTCTAGAGGCTTCCTTCTACTGGTTGCCTTAAGATCAATTCAGATGCCTCATGGTCCTTTGTAATGTGTGAAGCCAGCCTGGCATTTGTGGTGAGGAATAACAGTGGTGATTTGATTCCTGTGGGCACTAGGAAAATTTTCTCACAATCAGCGTTAGTAGCTGAAGCACAAGCACTTAGGGAGGCAGTCAGATATATTGAAAATCAATAGCTATAAGGGTCCTTCTTCGAAATAGATTCCCTCATTCTAGCCAAAAGTGTTTCTTAGAAAGGTTATTGTATTCCTTGGGAGATAGCTGATATTATGACAGAGATTCAATCTGTCATGGAGAATTTACCTAACAGTAGTCTTAATTTTGTCCATGAGTCTGCTAATTTTGTTGTTTACTTGTGTGTGAAGCATGTTGCCAATTTTAATTGTTTGGGCTAGCTGGGACGGAGGGACGTTGAAGGCAAAGGGGGCTTTTGGCTCCCCTCACTTTTTTTTTTGTTTTCCAAACAACTACCTAAATTAATTTTGGTTTTTAACTTTTTGCCCCCTTATTTCAATTTTTTTCAAAAAGCTACTAAATTAATTTTAATTTCTCTTTTTGACCATATAAATACTTTTCTAGATTCTATATAGATAATGAGTTTAGATTTTATTTTAGTCAATTAAATAATATATTTTAGTTTATGTATAAATTTTTTAGAACATTGTTATTCAATAAATAATTTTGATTTGAAGTATAATGGTACTAATCATAATGAATAAAATATTGTGTTCATTTATTTGATATCTTTCTTATTTTGGAGAAAACTTTAATGATTTAAATTTATTTTTTTAAATTGTCTAATATTTTTAACAGTTTGCTAATATATATTGAAAAGATAATTATTAAAATATTTGGTTAATATGAATTCACTTATAAATAATTTTGTGACACTCAATAGAATCGTTATAAATTATAAAATTAGTTATGTAATGTATATTTTAAAGTATATATATATATAACTCTGAGCCGGTAGGCCAGGGTATTGTTAACTCGGAATTAGTTCGGCTACTGCTAGATGATGTATCTCCCATGTAATATTTCTGGGTCTAATGAATATTTTCCAATTTTTTTTTTTTTAAAAGGGAAGTTTTAAGTCTAAAGCTTTTATTGTTAATCCACCAAACCACATTCTACAGTAACTATAGAGCTGCAGATAAATATATTAATTTTGGAAATGTGCAAGCTAACATACTTGAAAAATTACCTGCTCTCCAGCTTCACGTCCTTAGACAATAATGGCATTCATGTCAACACTAGTGGCTTCTTTGGCATCTTCATAACTCAAATCTCAACTAGAATTAAATGAAATTAGTTAACCATTCAAAGAAAGTTAGAAGCAACTTAATAAAGCCATATGAAATTGTTATTAGAGAAGTAGAATTTTAACACCTGAAGGTAGAAAAAATAAAGTTTAACTCTATAGCTTATCACCTAAAAAACAACCTAACTAGCCAATCATCGTCAAGTTACACTATAAGGATTCATGACTTTGAATATCTTCAATGAAAAATAAATGACCAAATACCAAAAAATTATGATCAGAATCTAGAACATCTTGACAATAATATATGCTTATCTCAAATGAATTTTTGAATACGATTTGTAATAGAGACAACATATATCTGCAATAAAAATGGACAATGGTACACTGAGCTTGCATAATTGATACAATTTCAAAAAAATTTAATGAAGGCAGTAACTATAATTCAGAGTGTAGTTCTTCATACTTTGTAATATATATCTCTCTTAAGAACATTCCTATGAGTAATTTCTGCACACACGTTGTGTGCCTAAATAAAGCCACCAAAATACCAAAAGACATTGTGGTGGGCTCACTTACCTAAAATTTATAGTTAAGAAACAGAAGGCGAAAAATCAGACACAGGCAGTGCGATGGAGAAGAAGCTATCCTCAGTTACAAACACCTTTACTTCCTCACCCATTCAACAACTCTCTCATTTAGCTCAAAGCTGCAACGCCATCAACCTCGCCGAAGGCTTCCCGGACTTCCCCGCTCCTTCTCGCTTGAAAAACGCCGCCGTTTCTGCCATCAATTCCGACTTCAACCAGTACAGGTTTGATACTGCTCAGCTTTGGCATAGTTCGAACTCAACCATCTACTTGTAGTTTATCCGAACACTAAGGTACTCTAGTCCTACCCGAATCTCATACACTCAACAAGATTTATATCTTATGGCTTTCGATGGTTTAGGTACACAGCAGACAGGTGTCGCTAGCTCAGAGAGGTACACTGCAAACACTTTTTAAATGAATGATTTTAAAGAGGTTGATAGATTTTTAATAATTTTTATAGATCCTGTAAATGAGTTATTGAAATTCTGAAAAAACCAAAAGGAGAGAATGTAGATTTTTTTATACATAAAATTAAAAAGAAATCATTAAAAGTCATTCACTTATGAAAGTAGATAACTTTTTAAATGGTCATGTGGGAAATGACCGAAGTGGTTTTGAAGAGATTCATGGGAGCTTTGGCTATGGGAGTAAAAATGAGGAGGGGAAGAGCATTCTTGATTTTGCAATGACTTATAGTTTACTTTTGGCGAATACTTGCTTCATGAAAAGAGAATCTCATTTGGTT
>CAOJBK012443130.1:0-12683 GCA_948294925.1 Codiaeum variegatum | reverse complement strand
ATTCATGGTAAATTTTTACATTTCGTATTTTTTCAAGAGTATTATTTTGTATCAAAAAAAGTTGACAATGACCATGAATAACCTTTTTAAAAAGTTGAAGGTTTTTTTTTTCATCTTAACCCTTAATTGATTAGTGATGTGGAATGGGCAATAAACACTTTTAACTAAACCATTGGATGCCCTTAGGTTAATGGATCAAAGTGCGAAACTTTCTTCTTCTTTTTTTGTCAGTATTTTCATCATTATTATTTTTTTTTGGTAATGAAGTAAGAATTAAATATTACCATAGGAACAAAAACATTATACTAAACAAAACAAAAATCTGGATGGCAGAACCTAAGTAACAACCATGCTACTCCAGACCAATTGAACAAAGAAATTCCTTATCCCTCTAAGACAATTTATCCTTATCAACCATACTCATATGCACCATAATCTCAATTTTCACCTTATATACAATTTTCATAATTGCTACGGTCTTCTGCTAAAATATGCATAAGTTTCCAACACTCCAAACATGATAAACAGAAGCACACACAACTACCAACACCCATCGATAGATCTTCGAACCTTTAAAATTAGTCAGCCACTTTTGACACAACAGAAAATCTCTCGGCCATTATCTCACCCTAAGCCATCTACACATCTCCTTTACAATACCAATTGGAAACTCACATTGAAAAAGTAAATGACAAATTGACTCCTTCTTACTAGTACAGAACACACATTCATCATTCTCCATTCAAATATGCAAGCTCAGCAACCTGTCCCGAGTCAAAAGAGCCTTATACGCAGCTAACAATAAGAAAAAACCATACTTTAGCACCGTTAGACTGCTCCAAATAACAATAGAGAGCTTGAACTTCTCCCTCTCTCCAAGTAAACCTGTATAAGCTTCTCCAACACTATAGGCAGTAGAGGAATTATTAAAGCAAAATTCCCCCAAGCATCCTTTAAGACCCATAATTTTCCTCCAATACCACAAGCAATCCAAAGGAGGAATATAATCTTGAATACTCCTTCCCTTTAAATAGACACCATTCACCCACCTAACCTATAATCTTTCTTTTGAGCAATATCTCATAAGAAATTACCAACCACTGCTTTATTCCAAATAGAGCATTTCTTAAAATTTAGACCACCCCAGTTCTTAGGAAGACATAACCGTTCCCAACTCACAAGTGGAACTTTAGACTATGAGACACTTTGCCCCCATAAAAAACTCCTGCAAAGTTGTTCAATCCTCTTAGCAACACTTTAGGGAATAATGAAAATAGACCTCTAATAAACTTGATAGGAAAGAAGCACGAATTCACTAATTGCACTCTACCCACCATTGAAAAGTGCCTAGATCCCCATAATCTAATTTTTGCTGCTATTTTCTCCACCAAAAGGTTACAATCATTCTTGTTCCATTTAGAAGGTGAAATTGGCAGCCCAAGATATTTTAAAAGGAATAAGCCCATTGTAAAACTAGTTAGCTCCATACGCTATTGCTTCAACACGTCATTCATTCCACATAAATAAATACTAGATTTACTTATATTAGCTTACAAACTCAGATTGAGAAAAGTGAGTCAAGACATCCATAATAGCTTGAACAGGAGCTACATTACCTTTACACATCAATAGTAAACCATCTGCAAAACATAAGCTCATAAGCTTTAAGTTTTAGCACATAGGATGGAACTAAAAGTTAGGACTGACAACCATTACTTTAAGGCTTCGTATCTAACACTCCATCACCAAAATAAACAAAAGGGGATACATTGGATCCCCTTGCAAGCTTTTCTCCCTTTTGAATTCACCACACATCCCTCCATTAAGGTACAAAACATACTCAGTTTTGAAACTTCATCAGAAACTCTAGCTGAACTAGTAAATCACCAATGAAATCCCAACTCATGGAGTCATATGCCTTTTTAAGGTAAATCTTCATTAGACACCTAGCTGAGGCAACCTTCCTTTTGTACATCTTCAAATCGTGAAGAATTAAAATATTGTCCATGCTCAACTGCCCAAGCACAAAAGCCCCATGATTATCATCAACTAAATCATATAACACTTTTTTGAAGTGACCATAAATCAACTTTGAAATTTCTTTATAAATCACATTACAACACACAATAGTGTGATAATCTCCTAGATGAGAAGCACAATCAAATTTAGGAATTAAAGTGAGCATTGTCTTTATAAGTACATGAGGTAATCTACCATTATCAAAAAGTTCCAACACTGCCTCTATAACATCTTTTCCCACTACTTCCAAACAATCCTACCCTTTATATCAGTCTTTAAATTCTTAACAAAATTCTAAGAAGACAACAATTTAGAAAACACCATATCAAAATTACCCCTACGAACTTTATTTCAAAAAGAGAAAGAAAACTAATATCCAATCATTGGACAAAAGACTTCACCATCCTTTGCTTTAAAAGAATATGAAGTCCCCTCATTCCAAAATCTAAGATTAGCCATAGCCATCAGGCTTAACTAATTGCTTAAACACATTTTTCAAATAAATCCCCTCCAATTCAGAAGACTTTAGTTTTCCCTTTCTACTTAGAAGAAATAGGACGCTGCTTTTTCTCTGAGGAGACCCAGACCACCTCAGCATCAGGCTTACTACCCTTCATATTAATAGCCCCTTCCTAAGCTTAAAACTCAATGCCATTATCCACACTTCTAATATCAAGGACCTCCTGCTGTCGTACCTTACTTTGATCCTGAGCTTTACCAAGAGAAACAGGCTCATTCACCACTTTTAATTACCATACCTGCTTTTTTTTTCAATGACAAGCCTCCTCTTCATGCCCCAACCCTTTATAAATACCACATTTTCATCGGTTTCCACTCAAACTCAATAATCTGCTCAATCAGGCCCTTCTTCTCATTCAAAAACAACACTGAGGAAGGCAATTTCCTCTAAATGTTCACATCAAATAAAACCCAAGAAAAATTAGGGATATTCTTCTCCAATGTTGGCCTATTAGTCATTATTGGCTTTCCCATAAGGCTAGTTATTTTACTTAGGAAGACAATCCCCAATATCGCAGATCTAACCCTTTGAGCCTCACCCAAATAGGAATGGATTGAACCACAAGATGCAATACTTGTACTTGCTCTACTATTCTGCCTAAGCACTAAAGCATAATCAGCATCCCATTGCTGAACTAGTACCGGTTTCCTATCAAAATGAAAGATTCCAGCCTGTAAAATATGATCCCTACTCTCCTTGTATTGGAAACTGACCATTGTTACCTCGTTCTTAAACCCTTAAAACTTTGTCACTACCTAATTGACCCAATAACCTTCTAATAAAACCTTCAAAAACATCAGGAGGAGGTTTGCCTCCCCAAAACATAACAAATAACAATAGAAATCCAATATTGCATTTCTGACCTAACATCATCATAATTAATCTGTCCTACACTCTGACCCTTAGCATAATCAGGAGTCTCTAGCTTCCTACCTGTATTTTGTAGCTTGGAAATGTCAAAAGATTTCCATAGGTTATCACAACTCTTATCTGTCGCAAGGGAATGACTCGCCTATTCCAATTCAATTTCCTCAACTCATTGTAGGGATGAAGTAACCACTCTCTTTCCATTAGATGAACCAACAATTTCAATTCCTTCTCCTGATTTCCTCACTCTCACCCCACTAGATGAACCGGCAGCCTATCCCATACTCCCGATTTCTCCAATACTTCCTGCAAATTACGCATAATACAAGATGAAATCGGGCACAATCGCCCATCATCCTCACTCAAAATCTGTCTCTCATTTGATTCCACCGAAATAGCCTGTTTACTGAGATTCCCTTGAGATTGGCCTCGCCTCCTCATGAAGGGTAGTGTTCACACATCGAGAGGAAAAACCCCCAACCCTAGAAGCTGTCTTTTTGTTTTTGTTTTTTACAATTATTTTCATCTTTTTTCCCTTTTCTTCTTTTACTAATTCATATGTTGCCTTTTCTCTTCCTTTTCAATTTCTTTTGTATTAAATGCTTCTTCTTCTTTTTTTATTTTTTATTTTTTTTTATTTTTATAATTGAATTAAATTTGTTTTATTTTAAAATTATTTCATCATAATTTTAAATTTAAAATTTTAATATAATTTGAATTTTTTCTTTTTCTATTAAAATAAATATTCATAAATGAATCATTTTAAATAATATTTTTTAAATTATTTAATTTATTGATATTGATTAATTATTTAGATCACATTAATTTTATTAAAAAATGAATATAATTTTCTTTAAGGGAATATGGATATAAACAAATTGAACTTTATTTTAATTTGGGGTGAATATTAACTACAAATATAAATATTATAATGGTGAGTATTATTTGAAAAACTAATGATAATTTTTGTTTTATTTTTCATAAAATTATTTCTTCTTTAATTAATTAATTTAAAATTAATTTTACCTTTAGAGTTTTCAATTTTATGGTAAATCCTAAGTATATATGTGGTGAATACATATACAAATAAAGGGAATATTATATATCAATAAGGTGAAATAAGCTACAGATGTTCTAATGAGTGAATCTGAGGTACAAATAAGGTACAAATATGATGAATATAAGGTATATAAGGTGAATAAGAGGTACAAAGGTGGTGAATTTGAGATACAAATGTGATAAATATGAGATATAAATATATAAATAAGGTGATTATGAGGTACAAACATAATGAATATGAAGTAGAGATGTACAAATGAAATGATTATGAGTTACACATATAGATACAAACATAATGAATCTATGTAGAAACATAAGGAATTTTGATACAGAGCCATTATCGAAAGTAAAAGAAAAGCAGATAAAGTTGCAATTAAGAGCGCGTATTTACCGATAATAAATTAGTGTGGGCTCGGATCATAGAGTTTTAAAAGAAAAGGACACATATATATGTACCAATGCGGCGAATATTGACACAAACGTGCTGAATGCATGTGCAAATATAGTTAATTTCAATATAGTAGTATTATTGCAAATAAAAAAAGACAGAGAGACAATAAAGTAGCCTGCATTTTCCAATAATAAATTATGGTGGGATAGGGTCTAGCTAGCTAGCTGTTCTTAGGTCCAGTCTATAACGTCTCTTATTTAACAAAGTTAGATGGGACTATATAGGACAAATTTGACTTGTCTATTATTTAGTGCATTTTTCAGTATATGAATGGATATGACTGGACAAAAATCACTTATTCTTCAATCTGTCTCCCTATTTTTAGTTGTAGGATTGGCTTGTCTAGACCTTAAGATTGACTTAACTTAATTCAACTCAACAAAGCTTAATTTTAAGTTAATTGAGATTGGCTATATAGAATCGTCTTTTCTACTCGGGGCAATCTTGGACCAAATCATCAGAAAAATGTAAGGTCTTTAGATTATGCTGGATAATCTATTCTAAGTAAGTATGCTGGATAATCTATTCTAAGTAAGTTTAGGTCTACTCCTTCATTTTTTTTGCCAACATCTATTATAAGATGTTTTAATTTCTAATTGGTGCATCTAAATTTCTATGACTCACGTGCCAAAATCGTCTTAGCATCCGTTTTATCAATTTGTCTATTATTGGAGCAACTCAACCTTTATCTTTATTATAATCATTAGGAACTATATTGATTCTAGTATGACTGAACACTCATCTTATAATTCTCATTTTCACCACATTAATTTTAGAGACTTGTTATGTTTTTATGACCCAATACTCATTATCATACATCATAGTGGATCTTATCGTAGTATGATAAAATGTTTATTTTAGTTTATGTGAAATCTTTAGGTTACACAATACTCCTAAACACTTCTCCATTTTATCCATTCTTCTTTGATCCTATGGGAAAGGGCAATACCCCCCTTCATAACCTCCATTTTCTTGCAGAATAAAACCTAAGATATGTACTTTTAGCTATGGTTACTCCTTCTAAACGTACGCCCATATGCTCCCTCGTACTACTCTCACTAAGCTTACAATGCATATATTCATTCTTGAACTAATTTTAAATTCTTTTACCTTTAGTGTACTTCTCCAATGCTCTAATTTCCTCTCAACTCCTGCTCGAGTCTCATTTTTATGTATTATATCATTAACAAATATCATATACTAATGGGATATCTTTTTGTATGTCCTTTGTCAATTAATCTATAACTATAGTGAAAAGACAAGGACATAGAAGTAATCTAATCGTGATAGAAAAGTCTCTTGTATCTTCCACTATTATATGTACACTAGTAACAACCTACCTTGCATATTCTTTATTACTTGAATGTATCTAATTGATACAATTTTACGCTCAAGAGCCCATCACAAAATATCTCATGACACTCTATCATATACTTTTTCTAAGTCAATGAACATCATATGTAAATCTTTTTTTATCTCTCTAAATTTATCCATTAGGCCTCTATTAAGAAAGATTGCTGCCATGGTAGATCAACCAAACAAAAAATCAAATTGGTTGGCCAAAATAGATGTACAACTTCGAATGTGTTGTTCCACAACTCTCTCTATCTCACATAACTTCATGGTGTAGCTCATGAGTTTGATCATTCTATAATTGGAGCAGTTTGGAATATCTACTTTGTTCTTTAAGATTGAGAGGACTATACTTCTTCTCCATTCATTTGTTTTTTTTAATACTAAAATCTTATTGAACAATTGAGTTAACTAAGCCACTCGCATGTCTTCCAGGCATTTTCACACTTAAATAGGGATGCCATCCGGACCTTAGGACAGAATGAACAAAAAAATTATTTTCAATAAATATAATTTTATTTTATTTAAAAATTTAATGTTTTTCTACTTTTTAATTAATAAAAAAATATTTTTAAATTATTTCCAATAGATACTATTTTATTTTATTTAAAAAATTATTTATTTTTATTTTTTACTTAAATCTTAATTGATAAAAATTTATTCATGAATCATCTCAAAAAATTTGATTTAATTTAATTTAAACATTTAATAGTCTCTCTTCTTTTTTACTTAGATCCAATTACTGAAAAATTTATTTAAATTTGTAAAATAAAACTAATTATTTAAAGATTTTTACACTTTATTTTTTTCAATGATCTATATAAAAATATATTTTGAAATTACTTTCAATATATATATATTTGTGATAATTGATTTTTGTCCAATCACAATCACATCAAATACAAGATAAAATAAATATTTTTCTTGTCTTGTCATATTATGTGTTGTTTTGTTCATGCAACCAAACGCACCTTAAGAGCATACTATACATTTTATAAGTTTTCTAAATTTTAAAAATTAATTTAACATGCAAGAAACTATAATTTAATTTATAATAAATTTAATTTAATTTTTTAAAATGTTGTATTCAATATTATGCATATGTCACTATACTAATTCAGAATTGGAATTGATCAATTACAAAATGCATTGTAACAAATTTAAAATTATAACAAAAATCAAAGAAAGGGAGAGAAAGATAAGATTTCATTGATATATTTCATGATGATTCACTAATATAATGAGTAGGCAAATATAATACCATTAGTGACTATTTTCTCTCATAGAAAATAAAAAATTTGCTACTCCAGCCATTGAAACATATCACTCTATCTCACAATAATAATATGTACTCTTATTACAATACTTAATTTATATATACATTGTAAAATATTTAAGTCATAATGACACTCTCCCCTTGAAAAATATATTTGTTCTCAAAGAGAAATGGTCTTGAGTAATGAAACACCTTCCCACATAGGCTTTAAAGAAGATAGGTTGATCCACTAAACCAAAGCCTATTTTGTCTATTTATTCCCTTTAACAATAGCTCTTTACCTTAAAATGGCTAAAGCTTTGGTAGATTTATAAATTTCCTTACCAAATTTAAAACTCCCAAAGCAAAAAAATATTTTAATGTTCAAAATTAACCAAATAGAGCTTTTGAAGAACCTTAATATGAAATGTAACTATAGATAATTAAATAAGTTATAAAAAAAGAGCAAAGAAAAAATAATAAAAAATAAAGAGAAAAAGGAAAGGAATGCTCAACCAATTTTTATAGTGTTCAAAGTTTAATCTCTGTTCGTTTGTCCCTAGGCACACCAAGAAAGGAGATTGAATTGGTGTTCTTGAATTCTTATGAACAAATAAAAATTTAAAGTGCAAAATAGTTAGAGTAAGAAATGAAAGAGCTATATGTATAAGATTTTATAATGCTTCGGGCATTAACATTCCCTACATCCACTCTCATAATACACAATTAGAGTTCCACTAGAAGTTTCTTAGTGACTTTTACAATAGGATCATTCATCCAACCCCACTCTACAAAAAATGCAAGTGTTTCAAAAGGCTAAAACTTGAACCTTTTATAATTTGAGATTTAAAAGACTATCTGAAAATCTTTACAAATGAGGTTTAATGACTATCTCAACCTATAGTCAGTCCTAAAAAATTAAAAGGAGCATCAAATGCTCTAGAATACAAAATAATTATAAATTTGAATTTGGTTCAATAAAGATACATTCAAGGCACATACTCATACTTTTTATCTCTTATTTATGTTGAGATTCAAAGTCATTTTTATATCAAAATATCTCAATTAGCTATTATAGTATAGTGTTAAAAAATCCAATTCAAAACCATATTCAAAAAATTTTGCACAATTAATTTCTAGCAGGAGGTTGGTCGTGCTAGCTACTAAGGGGTCACACCCGTAGCCTTCAAATCTTCAGTTAGAAATGCCATATGTCGCAATACCATTTATGTACCAAATTAACCGTTGGGCTCTGATTCCCTAGCTTTTGACATAAGTAGCACCTACGACTACCAGTCGCTTGCTACGTTGCACTCTTCCTTCAAGCGCGGATAGCTACTGTGTGTTTTGATAAGGTCACGCCTCCGACTAGGCTAAAATGCACATTTTGAAGTTGAAATTTTGAATTTGTAATTAATGCTTATAATAACTTTGAGCCTTGTATCTACATGCTTAATTAAAATCATTGGCACTTTCAATTTGATATGCCAAAGTCAAAATCATAAGACAACCTTACTTAGGTCAATAATCTCCCTCCTTTTGATTTTGACAAATCAAATTGAGCATGTAGAAATAAAATTGAAGTACATAGGCAAATATGAACTTATAAGCTAAAGTCTAATGCCTCTTAATTTATGCTATCATATCAAAGAATAAGTTGTGAGGGTGTTCTTAAGTTCAATCTAAGTTCAAGCATTTAAGGGAAAAGGTTAAGTGTTCAAATTTCTTAAAGCATGAATTAAGTTTGCAATTTAAGTTCAAGTCCTTTCAAGTTATTTCCATATTATGTATAATTTTTATGCTTAAACTTTCTCTCCCTTTGACAAAATAAAAAAAAAAGGGAATAAAAAATACAATAAGATGAAAGAAAAATCATATTTTATTAAAATTTAAAAGAAAGTACATAACATGGAAAAGAAAGTATAGAACATAAAAAAAGAAAACATAGAACACATAATTTGAAAATTAAAACTCACAAATACAACATGAAAATTTAAAAATCTTAATCATGGTGGTCATGGTGAGGGTCTTAGCCGGCTGCTCGAGGACAAAGAGTTATAAGATTAACATTGCATTCCAGATGGTTCATGCTATTTCTTAGTTGATTATAATCCATGTGGAGGTGTTAGAGTTTATAATTTATGAGGTTTTATCCTTCAAGAATTGTGTCAAGCTTGCTTTGCCTTCTTTGTTAATCTTCCATTTAAGAAATTTCCTTCTCTTAACTATCTTTAGCCACTCTAACTCTCTTTGTTCTTACTTATGAGTATGGTTGCTCAAGCCGCTAAATAGGAACATCATCATCCATCTCAAGGCATTTACAGTTGATGAAGTTGGTAAGGTTGATCTTGTTGTATATATGAGCAAAACAATAGTATTTTAAAATAACATTTATCCCAAGATAAAACCTCAGACCATTTATATAATAACTTACTTTATTAGGCTTGTAAAGAGTTAGAAAGGAGGTGGGCTCGCACGCATAATCAATGAGCTTAAGTTCGGCCCATTTAGGCCAAATGAATGCTTAAATCCATGATTTTCCCTCTGTGCATGATATGGGTTTCGACCTAGTTAAAGCCCAATTTTAGTTTTCAAATATTTATTTTATTTTTGGCTTACCTAGAAAACTAATTTTTCCAACCTTTCAATATTCCTATTTTAAATTCAAAATATTTTCAGTTGCGATCTGTTTTACAAATCTTTTATTCATTTTTGTAACAATGTTTTTAAATTTCACCTAATAATTATTCTTGAATTAATTGAGTTTTATGGCTGTTGTTAATGAAATCCTAACATCTAGATTTTCCAAGTGCCTATAAATAGAGGTTCTTTCTATGCAAAAAAAGATATACTGATAATTACAATATGCACTACTAGATTTTATTCTTTGTTTTTCTCTGTTTGTTTAAGAGGACGTGTCTGTTGAATCATTGGGGATTACTTTGTTCACATCCTTAAGGACAGTGCTAGTTAGTACATCTCAGAGGTATATTATTTTCAAACAATCTTAAGGATTTACAATGGCTGCAAATGATGCCACTGCTACTGTCCTTGTGCTACTGTCCTTGCTGCTGTTAATGCCATTGCTCTATGCTCCCTACCTCTAGTACCTTTGCTGCTTCAAACAACCTTATCCCTATGGTTGCTTTTGTTTTTGCCACCTCACTATCCATGCCTCTGCCATTTGCTAAAGCATTTCCTGATATCTCCAAAATTGAGATTTTTAATGGGCAAAATTTCAAATGATGGCAGGAGCAAGTCTATTTTGCTCTACACATTCCTGGAGTTTCTTGGGTTTGATAAAATCTAAAACCGATGAAAATTCAAATGTTTGGACTTATGTTAATAAGATCAATACACATACAATTATCAATACTTTCTAATGAATTATTTAATGTCTACTATTTCTATAAAAAAGTAAAAGAAATTTGAAACTCCATGATTGCCAAATACACTGTCGAAGATGCTGGAAGGCAAAAATTTGTCATTGGAAACTTCTACCAACGGGAGATGAAAGAGGACAAAGACATCAAAATCCAAGTCAATGAATACCACAAGCTCCTAGAAGATTTGAAAGCTGAGAACATCACCTTGAAAGAAGAGTTTGTAGTTGGGTTGCTGATTGAAAAGCTGTTAGATTCTTGGAGTGACTACAAGAACCAATTAAAGCATAATCATAGACAACTCTCACTTCAAGACTTGATCACACACATCATAATTGAAGATACCAATCACAAAGAACTACATGCTATCAAATCAAGGGAGATGACTGTAAAGACAAATCTTATGCAAGATAAAACAAAACAAAAGAGGTATTCTCATAACTATAATAATAACAATAAAAATGGTTACAAACCTAAAGCTATTAACTCCACTTTAAAAAAGAAAGGAACTTGTTTTGTTTGTGGAAAGCTAGGGTGTCATGCACCTTAATGCAGGGATAGAAAGAAAAATGATGATCCTCCCAAACCAAAGGCAAATTTGGTTAAAGGAGATGAAATTATAGCTGCGGTTATTTCTCAAGTGAATATGGTTACTGATGTGAAAGACTAGGTGGTAGATTTTGGTACTACTAGGCACATTTGTACTAACAAAAGTGTATTTGCCTCTTATACTCCTACAAGAGATGAATATGAAGTAGTTTACCTTAGTGATTCCCAAAATGCTCGTGTTTTAGGAAAAGGCAAAGATCTGCTAAAACTCATATATAGCAAGACCTTGATTCTAAATGATGTGCTTCATGTTCCTACTATCAGAGCTAATTTAGTTTCTGTTTCCTTATTGGGAAAATTTAAGTTTAAGATTTCTTTTGAATATGATAAAATTGTTTTGACAAAAAATAACGTCTTTATTGGAAAAGGATATTGTTATCATAAACTGTTTGTACTCAATGTTGCTGAAATTGTGAATGAAATTGCATCTTCTTCTGCTTACTTGGTTGACTCTATTGATCTTTGGCATGCTAGATTATGACATGTGAGTGCTAGTTATATTTATAAAATGCAATCTCTTAGTTTAGTTATTAGATTTTCCAAATTCAAGTTTAAATAAGAAAACTTATTTTTCTGTGCAAAGAGAATCTGAATTAATGAGTTTGATTCATACCGATTTAGGAGATTTAAAACAAACTATGACTAGAGGAGGTAAGAAATATTATGTGACTTTTATTGATAATTTTTCTAGATTTACTAAAGTTTATTTGCTTAGAAATAAAGGTGAAGCCTTTGATGTGTTTTTGTTATACAAAGTTGAAGGGGAAAATCAACTGAATAAAAAGATAAAAAAGGTAAGATCTGACAGAGGTGGTGAGTATGTTTTGTTTAATTATTTTTGTGAGAAGGAAGGAATAATTCACGAAACTACTCCTCCTTATTCACCTGAATCAACTGGAGTAGTTGAAAGAAAGAATAAGACTTTGAAAGAAATGATGAATGCTTTGCTTGTTAGTTCTTTTACTCTTGATAATCTTTGGGGTGAGGCCATTTTATCTTCTTGTTATTTACAAAATAGAATACTTTCTAAGAAAACTTATAAGTGTTTTATTCATATATATATATATATATATAGATATATATTTATATTTCCATAACATTTGAGTTTATTTCTATCCAAAAACTACGTTTAATGTTTTTGTTATACAAAGTTGAAGGGGAAAATCA
>CAOJBK012442536.1:0-14226 GCA_948294925.1 Codiaeum variegatum | reverse complement strand
GTGTGTGTGTGTGTGTGTGTGTGTGTGTGTGTGTGTGTGTGTGTGTGACAATTTAACATAATTCATGAATTACATATTCTCATATTTGAACTCTCTCAAATCAAATATTCTCTTAATCATATCCCTACGTTTTTACCATTTTTGGCATGAAATCACCACTCAACATTTTTTTTATATATTTATTTTAAAAATAAGTAGTTCCATATAGATCTAAATTTTTATTTTATTTATTTTATTTTTTTTTGCTTTCGTCGTCCTGTGGTATTTTCCGCTGTCCTGCAATGTTTTCGTCGTCTTGGTGAGAGATTTTATTTTTGTTTGGGCGATTTAAACAAGCGGTGCATATTCGATCTGAAAGAGATACAAATAAGATTATGATCATCAGTACATTACAGAACTGGAATCATATATATTCTAGTCACTATATGATTATTAAATTTGTAGGCATTGAGCAGTTTTATTATGTTATTAATCTGGGTGTTGTGAATTTTCAATTCACTATTTCACCTTTTATGGTTTATAACGGATTTGCATCTATTTTTATTAATGTATTGCTGAATTAAATTAATGAAATTATTTTTATTTCAAAAGAAATTCTCTTATTCAGTCAAATTAAAATAAATATAAAATTAAAATTAACTAAATTAAGCATATACAAAATTAAAATTAACTAAATTAAGAGCTAAATCAGTTTTTTTTCTAAAAAGAATAGTGAACTAATATTCAAAACATAATTTTACTTTCTACCTTCCGAGCATTGAATTTGAAATGTATAAATATAAATATTAATTATTTATTGTCATATCATACTACCTGAAGACAATTAAATAAGTTACATATTAGTCTAAAATTTTTTCCTTAGTGATTAAAAAGAAGTGTTGTATAAAATTGTTCGTTTCAAATTAAAAACATTTAACAACAATAATATTATAATATTTGATAAAAGAATTATAATATTATGAGTGACGGATCCATAATTTTAAAATTGAATATACATAATTAAATAAAATTATTAAAAAAGAAAAGATAAAAATGGGAGACAACAAAAAGCACTTTTGTTTTTCTAAAATAGTATTC
Source organism: Codiaeum variegatum (assembly GCA_948294925.1). Classification (NCBI taxonomy): domain Eukaryota; kingdom Viridiplantae; phylum Streptophyta; class Magnoliopsida; order Malpighiales; family Euphorbiaceae; genus Codiaeum; species Codiaeum variegatum. The sequence goes on along the minus strand of CAOJBK012442536.1, from coordinate 13,149 downwards.
TTCTCTTCTTTTTTTTTCTTTTAATTTTTATTTTTGACCCTTCTCATTCATCATTTTATTTAACAATTATAGTTTTAAAAATTTTATAAAATTAAATTCTAATATTTTAATTAATTAATTAATAATTTCAATTTCTAGTAGTTCACACAATTCTAGTTCTAGAATATATATACCATGAAAATAAATTTGAAAAAAAATAGAAGTAGTTTAGTTTTTAACATTAGAAAAATTGATTAATTTTGCACTTATTTTTGGAGAATAAAAGGTTTTATACCTAAGCTTTTTGGGTATCCCTTCTTTAAATATACATATATATTTTTACTAAGGTAATACTATATCTTTTAAAAATTTATGGGTAATTGCCTACCCATTGAATTTTATAATTGTTATTTGTTAGTTTAAGTATACAAGAAATGGCTATATATATATATATATATATATATATATATATAATGTCAATAAACAAAAATATAACATAATCTTTTAAAAATAAATATAATATCCTAATATTTCATAAATAAAATTATAAAAATTGATTGTGCAATGATTAATGATGACTCAGCCTCTATGTAACTCGTAATTATCTTGAGGTGAATTGGGCATTGTTTCCATGCCTGTTCGAGACAATCCTCAAATCATCCTCATTGGTGAGATCGGTTCAAACTGCCTCAGGCTATTTATATGTCACCACTCATTCATGTTTTCTAGATTTTACATTGTGAATTACTCCATTACTAAATATATGCTCTGACAGTTGAGGTCATACCTCAACTTTTCAATATTTTAGGAAAGTAACCGTTGGATACCTAGCCTATAAATATCATTCTCACATTTAAAGAGAAGGTTAATCACTTTTATTACTCTTAATATTTTCTCTCTATTCTCTCAAACATTTTAAGCATTAAAGTGTTTACCTAAAGGCATCACCCTTTGTTCCTTCTTTATGTGATCTTCGGTTCGTCCAAGCCCTACTAGGTGTGATCTATGAGTCATCTTTGGCTTATTTCTTAGGTCTTGAGACATCATTGATGCAGTGAGTATGGATACACTTTCATTAATTCGGTTTACTTTAAAGAATTCTGGTTTCTCCAAATGGCAAACTCACATAGAAACATAAACTAAAATTTGGCTCTCAACTTATTCCTTGAAGAGCCAAAGTTGAACTTGGCAAATAGTTAAAACATGATTCCAAATGGCATGCTAGTTTAAGTTAACACAAACCTAGTAGGAATATCCAACATGAATTTTGGGCAAGTCCCTCAAAACTTCAACTCTCCAACAACTATGCAGGGGTTCCATATTGTCTATCTTGCTTTGAGTAAGCAATTTGTGAAGTTGAGGCAATAAGTTCAAAAAATGCAAGTTAAGGAAACAAGGTGGAGTTTTATAACTTTCTTACTCGTACATTATAGACTAAAATTGAAGCTCCTATTAGAGGTGAAATTCATAAATATATTTATTGATATATTGAGGGAAATTCTATGATTCCTCATTTTTGGAGTGAAAGTAACAAAGCAGAATAATTTTGTTGCATTGGATCAAGAGAAGTACTCGGGTGAGTTGACAGGTGGAAGCAAGTATGAGAAGAACTCAACAATCTTGTTTGATTTTCGTGGGGCGATACTACGTGAGTTTCTCTGACATATCATTGACCCTTGTAATGGAAGTTTCGACTATTCTTCAAGTATGGATTTATGCATTATATGGTATATAATGAAGAAATAAAAATTCAATATACCTTATTATAGGATTATTAATATGTGCACCACTAAAAATTCTGGAAGCATGTTGTTTGGGATCAAATGATTAAGATCTTCCATCATTTTAAGGTAGAATTGCAATGGGGATTTAATCTTAAGTCATATGATATTTTGGGTGAAAAGTCAATTAATATTATTAAGCATAGGGGTGTAGATGATTTTAAAATGTTGGAAACTATCTGGGAAAATATGGTTAAAAATAAGAGGTTGAAGAAGAATGCTAGAAAGATCAAGTCATTAGATGATGTAGGTTGTTTCTAGAGGAAAGGATGAATATGTGAAGGTACAGAACACTAGTGAGTTCATCCAAAAACCTTAGGATAAGACTTTGGATTTTGGTGAGAAAGGTGAATAAGAGGAAGTTAATAAGATAGTTGGAAATATTGATCTAAATGTTGATGTGAACATAGATATCTATTCTCACCTAGAGGAGATTCAGAGTCTTGGAATGGAAAATATCAATAAAGTTGAGAAGGAAGTAGAAATATTTAAGGAAGCTATTAGTCAATGGAAGTAGATAAGAAGAAAATTAAGGATAGTCCATAAAAAAGAGATGAAAAGCATGATCAACCGACTGATAAAAAGGAGCAAAAAATTGAAGAGACATATGAGCAGAATTCTTTTGTGTTAAAAGGATTCGGGCTTTTGAAACTAAATCTGATTGAGGGAATCAAGAATATGCATATCTCTATTGATACTAAGATTGAAAAAAGTAAAGAAGAGATAAATCGAAAGATTGATTAGTTATTAGAAGCGATCTATAAATCCTTTGAATTACAACAAGAAAATCTAAATAGAGGATTGCTAACCAATGCCAATAACCTAAAGGGGATTTGGGGGGAGAACTTGCTCGTTTTGCATCTGATGTGAAAATTGCCTTACCTAAGACAAAGAAATAAGTTGGAGTTGAACCTAGTTCATTAGAGGATGAAAAGAAGCAATTGGAAAAAGGCCAGGAAATCAAGAAAGAAAAGGTCAAGAAGTTAGATGAGGCAAAGTGGAAGAAGCAAGAAGGTATCGAATGACCCTCTAAATCAAAGACTATGCCATCCGAACATCTATGTCCGACAAACTAGATGAATCAGCTTACGCTCTCTCTCTCTCTTAATCTTTTTGAACAATGAACTAATAAATTTGTAATTGTTTGTGGAACTATTAAGTATATCCCTTTGTTCCCGATGACAACAAGGTGGGAAATTTTGACACATTTTGTGATGTCTTTTGGATATTTGCTTGTTGTTTTAATTAGTTGTTTGTCTTTATTGGATCATTCAAATCGACATGTTTCCTTGGGCTCATGGGGAGCCATGATATTTGTATGGAATGTTTAGCTTATTCTTTACATGATTTGAGTATACTTTCATGATCATGTATATATATATATATATATATTCAATTGTTAACATTTTCATACATATGATAGATTCATGGGGAGCTTCAGAGTCATCTAACTTACTAGATGTCTATCACTTTATCTGAATCTAATATTGCGAAAATCTATTTAGAACTTTCCTTGACATTTAAATTTCCACTATATAATAATTTGTATTTTTGTTTGTTGAGTGTTTCATTATTAAAATGAGGTAAATTGTTACCTTCATGGTTTAGTAGTCTGATTTTGATGATAAAAATATTATTTCAAATATATATGTATATTTGCAACTCTTTAAGTGTAAGATATGTTAGATTATTGAGGCTCAAGTACATATCTAAGAAGTCAAACATAGAAAGCTTTAATCAACTTATCCTCCCAGTATCTGAACAAGAAAGACAACTCTAGATGGCTAAAGTCTAAATTATTAGATGTCTAGGTAGAACTATTTATTAAATGAATGAATCTTTGAGCATGAACTTATCATTGGCATATTATTTCAAAAGCTCAACACCTTTTTAAAAGATTCCTTAAAACATTTTAAGAGTCTAAACAAGTTGAGATATCTAATGTGTTAAGAATGAATATTCTTTGACCTTTCTCTTAAAAGTCTATTACGCACATATCATTTGATCTGAGAAAATTAGATCCAACTGCTACTTTTTTATGACTTGGCAAAAGGTCACTGTTCATACTGACAGACTCCTACTTTTCTCATCAACTTGATAAACAATGTGATAGAAGTTTGACAAAAGAGCTATTATGACACAAATTTCAAATAAAAAGATCTGTTAGACTATATGTAAATTTGTTTCTAAATTCTTTTCTCTACCAACCATATTTTCTAACAAAGCACTATAAATATTAACCAAATTTTGTTTTAAAAGGTTGGTTCACTCATTGATGAGAAAGAAAGATTTTAACTCATGAAGATGTGCATATGTTTTCTTATTATTGTTCTTGAAAGCATTTACTTCTTCTCTCATCTAAATCAAGTGAAAGAATTTTTTTAACTTCATTTCATCTTCTCAAATAATCATTTAAGTTTTTATTATTTAACTTGCGATAGCTTTAAATTATTTCCTACACAAATTTCTTCTCACATTAAAAAGGATTAATTCATATAGGAATTCATAATAATTTTATTTCAATCTTTTTTGTATTCTTTAATAAAAAATTTGCTAAGCTTCTCAAGCACCTAAGTAAAGCTTATAGGTTACATTTGGGGTGTCACAACCACCCAGTCAAAGTTTGTAAGAGATTCATTTACACTTGAAAGTAAGTGAGAGATTTTCAGAAGTCTAAGTTAATTTTGAGAGGGATACAAAAGAGTGGGGATACTCTTCTTGGATAGGTGTCTAAGTATGTTAGATTACTATAAGGCTTGCTCTAGCAAGGTTACTAGAGCTAATATAGTGAAAATCCTAAAGTGTTATCCTTAGGGACTTGATGTAGGTGTTAGTACCAGACCATTATAAACTCCAATGTTTATCTCTTTATTTTACTTATTGCATATCTATCCATCAATCATCTATTTTTTTTATCTATCATATTCCAGATGTTATTATTTATGCTTTTAACACCTAACATACTGCCGGGAGTGTCTACCAAGTGTTTAAAGCATGGTTAGATACTAATGCAATCAGCTTCAAACATTTAATTGAAGCATCAAAATAATTTTTAATAACCCAAGTTGCCTAACTTGAGTAAATAGAAATACATATCGAACATATCAAGCATCTAGAGTAATCTGGAAAAGATAATAAAAGTATAAAAATTTTGAAAGAAGTCCTATTCACCCTCTCTTGGATGTCTAACTATACTATTTGAGCACCATCTTCCTTTTTATCACACATTCTCTCCCATTTTGACCAATGATCTTCTCACTACCTCCCTCACTTCTATCCCACTAAAATAAATTGATCATTATTTCCACCGCATCACAGATAGAAATAAGTAAAAAAGAAACTGCTTATGGAATAAGTAGGAACAACTTGAGCAATAGTTTTGATAAGTACTTTCTTACACGCTTTAGATATCTACTTTCTCTTCCATTCTTGAATCCTACACCATAACTTATCCTTCAAAAACCTAAAAATGTATCTTCTTTTATCTACCAATCAATGATGGAAAACCTAAATACCTTGCTAAATCCAAAGAAGCGGTAACCCAAATTAAACCTTTGAATTCTTCCTATTTATCTACCTAATGTTAGAATTGAACATAATTCTTGACTTATTAAAATTTACAGCTTATTCAAACATCTCATCATATTTCCTAAAGATCCCATGAATACTTATGACCTCCTCACGCCTAGCTCTAAAAGATAGGAAGCAATTATCAACAAAGAAAAGATGACACACACTAGGGGCACCTCTACTAACTCGACAACCATGGATAATCTTACTCCCTTCCACCTGAGTAAACATGATTGACAAAACTTTGACACAAATGATAAATAAGTAATGTGAGAGTGGATCCCCATGTCTAAGAACTCCACCCGAAAATATAAACCCCATTTGTGTACCATTAATCAAAACTGAATATTCAACTATTTTAACACACAACATAATCTACTTAACCCATTTTTTTTTCTCAAAATAGATTTTATCCTTCACCATTTCCAAAAAATTCCAATCTACTCTGTCATACACTTTACTAGTGCCCAATTTTAGAGTTACCTACCTTTCCTTACCCCTATTATATCCTTTCATATAATGCAACATTTCTCTAACAACCATTATGTTATCAGTAATAGATCTCCCAAGAATAAAAGCTGATTGGTTTTTAGAAATAATGTACTGTAAGGTCTTTTTTAACCTATATGCTAAGACCTTAGAGATAATTTTATGGAGCAATAGGTCTTAACTCTTTCAAGAAAGTAGGATTATTAGTTTTTGGAATTTGCATAATAAGAGTATTCTTCAATGACAAAGGAAGCTCATTAAAGGATAGCCAATACATACCATCATGGTAAATTTCATCACCAATAATTTGTCAATGGGTCTAGGAAAAACTCGAATTGAGTTCATCCGATCATGCATCCTTATCACGTTGCCTTTGCTTAACCACCATGTCAAACTCATGCTTGATAAATAGAGCCACAAGCTTGTCATTAAACACAGTTGTCACCTGCTATTCAAAGACTAGATCATCTCCTAAAAATTATTATTTTCTGGTACCATAAAAGAGGCTCAAAATACTCTATTAATATGCATTTTAGGACCCCTTCCTCTTCAAATTTATTTTCACAGTCATAATATAAAAGGTATAACATGTTACCCTTCTTTAAACATATGCAGAAGCTTGGAAAACTCGAGTATTTGAATCCCTATCTCGTAACTGAAAAACCTTGGCCCTCTGTCTCTAATACCACTCCTCCTATTCAAAAATATGGTTTAGCTGCCTTCTTTCAAAAAAAGTCTACTTCCTTGTTCACATCTTCAACTTTTTGCAACTCCATGAGTTTTTACTTGTTATTTGTTACTTTAACTCTAAACTTATGCATAATTTTTTTTTGCTCAGGACTGAATCATCTTTATAAAACTAAGCTTTTCAACTTGTGGAACCTCTCATGGTTTGATTTGATAGAGAAGCAATAAAGAATTTTTAAAGGTCTAAGGTCCATCATCAATGACCCTTTAAATATCAAATTCTTGAGAATACTTAAATGCATACATTCCATCTTGAAGATTCGTTACGTAAAACTCTTTTGTTGATTACCACATAGCTAATAATCTCTTTTGCATTACATTGAAATTGACTGGTCTCTTGATAGAAATCTCTTAATCAAACTAAACTCATAATCTTCTAAAGAGACTTCTGCTCCCCCTCCTCTAAGAAATAGATCCTCACCTTCATAGTTGCCATTGCTTCCTCCATTTAAACCATGTTGTTGTTTAGAATAGAGTGATCAACCCAAACAAAATGAATAGAAGAAAAAAAAAACTCACAAAAAACTCGGGTAAATTCATTAGAAAATGACAACTATTTTATTTACCACGTAATATATCAAAATTTTCAACTCTACCGCTTATTTTTTTAGCTTTCAAAGTGACCATCAAACTAATCGATATTTTTCAAATCTACCAAGGATTAGTTGGACAGCTGCTCGTGCTTAGGTGGCATTGTGACATGACAGCTCGTGCTTAGGTGGCATTGTGATATGACACTATGCTGCTGACGTGGCACTGACTTGTAATTTTTTTAATTTTTAATTTTTTTTCTTTTTTACTTTATTTTTTTAAAATTTTATTTTTCGTTAATTTTAATTATATTTATTAATAAATTTATTTTTAAATTTTAAATAATAATATATAAATAAATAAATTTAATATATTATTTATAATAATAATATATTATTATTTAAAATTTGAAAATAAATTTATTAATAAATATAATTAAATTTGAAAAAAAAAAAGACAAAATGTAAAATAAATAAAGTACAAAAGAAAAATATAAAAAAATTACACGTCGCGTGTAATATTTTTTTAATTTTTAACTTTTTTCTTTTTTACTTTATTTATTTTATATTTTATTTGAATTATATTTATTAATAAATTTATTTTTTAAATTTAAATAATATATTATTATAAATAATATATATTTTAAATTTATTTATTAATAAAATTATTTATTATTATTTATTTTAAATTATATATTATTATTTAAAATTTGTAAATAAATTTATTAATGAATATATTTAAATTTAAAAAAACAAAATGAATAATAAATAAAATACAAAAGGAAAAAAATTAAAAATTAAAATAATTACATATCAGCACTCAAGTGTCACATCAGCAGCATAGTGCCATGTCACAACGCCATCTAAGCACGGGCAGCTGCCCAACTGGTCATTGATAGATTTGAAAGAGATTGATTAGTTTGATGGTCATTTTGAAAGATAAAAAAGTAAGTGATAAATTTAAAAATTTTAGTATATTACGTGATAAATAAAATAGTTTTGCCTTAAAAAATCATTAACTTTAATTCATTTTTCATGAAGGTTACTAACCAGAAATTTTTTCAGGTGACCTTTCAGATTGAGGTCACCCACCACCCTAGGTGACTGATCGCGACACGTGTGAACACGTTAGCAAATTTGCTGACTCATCTAGACGCAAGCCACATAGATAAAACTTGTTGATGTGTCCGTACATGCATACTTGTTGATGTGTCCGTACAAGTGTCACAATTAGTCGTCTGAGAGTGGTAGGTGATTTCAATACGAAAAATTTCAAAATTTTGCTTAAACGTTTTTTATCAGTAACCTCTCTAAAAAATAAACTTTAAGTTTAGTTATTTTTTTAATAAATTTACCCCAAAAAACTTGCACCCGTCCATTTTAGAGGGCATTCTCACCCTATAAGAGACTTTAAATGCAAAATATTGTTATTTCAAATACTATTAATTGTACTTTATATATATATATAGAGAGAGAGAGAGAGAGAGCAATTTTATAATTTAAATAAACAATTAAAAATTTATAATTTTAATAGAGAAGGAAAATAATTAAAGCCTAAAAACAATTGAAATTCCTAGAAAAATTTGTTCAATTTTTTTCTATGCTTTCAATATATTTTTTCATTAATTATTTGTTCATTTTTAAGTTACAAAATACAATATCTGGAGAACTAATCAAAGAGATTAAATAAATTGACAAAAAAAGAAAATAAAAAGATTAAATAAAAGAACACAATTCCCAGTTCTGAGACGCTGTCCTCTTCTATGGGGAAGGCTAGAATTCGTACCCGTACTTGAAAATAAAAGTACGAAAAGAAATAAAGGAGGAAACTAAATCCAACGGCAAATATAAAAATAATTAAATAAAATCCAACGGTGCATACCTTACATAACAAGTTATGCGAAAACACGGAGCCGCTCGTGCCCAGAGTTTGGAAGATATTCGCCTCGACAAACACAAAAAAACCTGACCCCACCTTCCTGCAAAATCAAAATCCCACCGTTCATTACAGAAATCTTAACTTAACCACAGTTACTTTTAACTTAACCATTGAACCACACCTACTTTTTCCTTCTATTATTACCACTCTCTCAGCCTTACTCTTTTGCCTTTCCAGTTTTTTCCTCTAATTTTCTCTCATAAAAATCCCATTTGCTTACTCCTCAAGAAATCTCCGCCACAATATCAACCGTTCGATACGAAAACAATCTGTTGGTGATCAACGGTGGATATGAGCTGCAACGGCTGCCGAGTTCTTCGAAAGGGGTGCAGCGGGAGTTGCACACTAAGGTCATGCTTGCACTGGATTACTACTGCTGAAGCTCAAGGTAACGCTACTTTATTTCTCGCTAAATTCTTCGGCCGTAGTGACCTCATGTCTTTCATCTCCGCCGTACCGGAATCCCAACGGCCAGGTAAATACACATGTTGATAGAAAATTGTGAATTTCTGTTTTGTAGATAATAACGAAATGCTTTTTGCTTTTAGCTTTGTTTCAATCGCTGCTTTTTGAAGCGTGCGGGCGAACGGTGAATCCAGTAAACGGAGCAGTAGGACTGTTGTGGAGCGGGAATTGGCACGTATGTCAAGCTGCGGTGGAAACCGTTCTTTCCGGTGGAGCTCTTCGGCCGTTACAGGGAATTGTAGCCGGTGTGTGGTCACCGAATTACGATGAATCATCTGCAATATTCTCTGCAGAGAGTTGTAGGTTGCGAAATATGTGGACTCAATCAAAGCCGTATATGAATGCAAATCAAGCATCCGATCTCAATCTGTCTCTGACACCAAAGCTTGTCGCCGGAGGTAGAGCTAAAAGAGGAAGAGATTCGATGTCGTTTTACTCCGAAGAATCATCGCAAACAACAACTTTTGAAAACAATAGCGGCGACGGGAAGAAACTTCTGAAATTATTTGTTTGAATCGAAAATAAAAACAATAGAATTTTGTAGTCTGAGCAATCACCGTGACGGTGTAATCGTTTTTGTTTGAATATAAAAAAAAATGAAACCGGAATTTTAGGCCGGCGAGCATTTTGAAACGGAGCTATTTTAATTATTATTTTTTTTTTAAATTTATTAATGCCAGGAGGTTTTTGTCGTGTCCGTACTTATATGAAGAATATTGTGGAGAAGATTAATGCGTATCAATGAGAGGATAGAGATAAGGTGACAAATCAAAACAAAAACTGGCTCTTTAATTGAGACACACACGTAGTCGTTTTTGTTTCCACTGGTATTGCATACAAAGATGATCTATGGATTCTTTGTTTGCATTTACAGCTTTTTAGGTGGCTGTGCACTAAAATTGCATTGATTATTTTACTGAATATGACTGCAACTCTAAAATGCCGAATAGAAATAGTCAAAAAGTGATGCCATCAGCAGCTACTTACTCATTAATTTTAGAACAAATCACTTATTGGTATGATGATTAAAGCGCACAATTAACTCTAGAATTTAACAAAAAAATCATTAAGAAATGAATTTCATCAAAGGACTTTAGACAAAAAAAAATAAAAATTGTAGGAGTACCACTTACATTGATTTGATGATTGTGTCTATTGTTTGTGGATTTTGCGTGCTTGAAAAGAAGTGGGTTGCAAAGCAGAATATGTGAAGAAAAGAAAATGAAATTTGGTGGGGTGCACGTCAGCATTCTCCATAGTCCTCCTCCGTTGGAAGTGGGTTCCACGACATCATAAAAAAAATAATAATAAAAAAGAAAATTAGACAATATCAAAGAATAAGACATAATTGATAAAATTGAAAAGCAAATTAATCAAATTCCAATCGCCGCGTCTAATAGCATATGCTGTGGATCCCACATAATTTTCGTTGGATCACAAAACTAATGGTCGATGCGAAAGTGGAGACTCGAATGCGTGGTATCTAGACACTTTGATATGAAAAAAATAAAGATCAAGATGGAAAAGAATATTCTTTTAGTTTTAGTTTTATATAACTAATGCATTTTTAAGAGGCAAAATTTCCATCTAATGTATCTAATTCTTTTTATCTTTTTGTTTATTCTTTTTCTTATATTAAGGAATAAATATGCAATACCAGTGGAAATAAAAAACTAATTCTCTTATACGAATGTATGATATAGAATTCAATTTAAGCGAGAAGCTTATCAAAGTTTTTATTTTTATTTTTCAATGATTTTCTGAAATTTTTATTGGAAATTTGAAGTTAAACTGATAGATACAGTGTATGTACAACGGACATGGGACGTGTGAAAACAGGATATAGGGCAAGGAGAAATGACATTTTTAAAAATACGAGAAAGAAAATGCGAGTTTTTAAAACGGAAACATGTTAAGTGAATGAAGTGCCATGCTTCATAGGATATAGTTATGGAAACAATAGTGAGCAACTGAGTTTCCTAAATAACACTTTGACAGATGATATGTGATATGTTACCTGAATCAGATTCTCACAATTGACTGGTTACGCCCATTAATCTCGTTATGAGAATAGCCTAACTGGTTTGTATAAATTAGGTAGAATTCTGAGCTTGAGTGGTTTCTTTGCTATGCAGCAGCTATGGTCTGGGTTATTCAACTCAGCTACTGCTTTGATAAAGATTTAGCTTGAATTGAACTAATTATTGAATAAAATATTTATTTTACAAAAAATAATTCTAAGCTTATTTATTAGCAAAAGTAGAAAGTAAATGAAAAGCTGATAAAAATAGAAACAGTGTACAAGAAAAAGATGCTGCAAATAGTTGATAGTGGAGATGCTTAAACAAAAATTCTAAGCTTATTTATTAGTGATTTGACAATTGCAAGATAAGCATCTCATTGCATATAGATTATACAAAACGTCACTGCATTTTTTACGCACGGAAAAAAGTCATTGCATAAACACAGGAGGAAGAAAGGAACAAGTAAAACCATAAACGCCAAGGCAAAGCCCAATATGAAACATAACAAATAAAAATTGACAAATGCTTTCTCCACCTGATCTGATTACAAGACAGATATTCTTCATTTAACGTATGGCGTGCATAAAGAGGAATACTAAATTTTGCTATCCACCAATTTCAAATTTTCTCCATTATTTAATGGCCTAAACAAGTTGCAGATGGTGACAGAAGCAACACATTGATATATACACAAACAATTGTGTCAAAATTTAATTTGTTAAGACATCAAATGCACCACTAAAAACAATACACACATGAATAACATCAGCAAAAACAATGACTTCAGCTTCATCAACACCACTATTGAATAAAAGAAAAATTGGAAACATCATTACAATATATTTACATATATTTCCCTCTGCCCTATAGAGAAAGTTCTCTATACAATCTAACCTGAATATTGAGAATGGCAACATCATCTCATCTATCAAATAATATAATAAGCCCATCTTTTTATGTAGAGAACAAGCCGAAAGAGCAATCTTCTGCTTTTACTAGGAAACAACCATTCAATAAATTCTCTCTTGTTTTATCAGGCTCCTTGAAATCCGAGGAGAAAAAGGTACGGTTTGATGTTAGATTTTAGGGTAGGCAGTCAAGTGATATGAGCTTTACACTTTTGTTAGGTTGGAAGGTACACGTTTTAGTTGTATAAAATGTGTTCTCAGGCTAGATTCCTTCACCTGATCACAAACATAGTTTAAATTTAAAAATCATTTATTGGATCTTGTAATAGCTCCTCTAAACTCTAACCACTAAAATGAGTTTTAGTTCTTATCTATCTCATGATCATTGCAGAAACTAAAACCAAACAGAAGCTTACCTGCAGGGCTGCAATCATTGACAAGAGATCATTGCATTGATCAAGCGAAGCACACTCCTTTGTAGCTACATTGGCAAGTTCCGCCACTAGAGAGTTTACTTCCCCAACCTATCAAAATAATAGATGCCTTTAGACATATAGGAAAATAAATAAAAAATATGACTGTATGACATTGTTTTTTCAATCGATGCCAACACAAAGAAAGAAAAATGAAGCGTAATATATCTGATGGAACAATTCAAAATCATTCATAAAATAAGTATATCCGAATGGAAAAAATAGCATCATGCTCCCGCATTAA
>CAOJBK012442458.1:0-13641 GCA_948294925.1 Codiaeum variegatum | reverse complement strand
AGTTATGGGCAACTCATTCCTTCTTCCTATATTGTCTACTCTTTGGCATCTATCATAACGTTTACAATAAATATGAGCATCTCTAAATAAAGTAGGCCAACACAAACCACTTTGGAGGACTTTCTCAGCAGTTTTTTTCCTCCAAAGTGTCCACCATAATGCATATCATGACAGAATTTTAAAACACTAACCTGCTCCTCTTCCAGAATGCACCGCAGGATAATTTCATCTTTGCAAAATTCAAACAAATAAGGCTCATCCCAAACATAGAATTTGCAAATATGAAATAGTTGTTTCTTTTCTTGAAATGACATATCCTTTCTAACTTCACCACGTGCAAGATAATTATTTATGTCAGCATATTATAGGGTTTATGACACATTAAACAATTGTTCATTAGGGAATGCTTTTAAGTCTTAGGTGGTGTTACTAGATTCATCACGAGACAATAAGGGTAACCTAAATAAGTGATCAGCAACTACGTTTTCACTATCCTTCTTATCACGTATTCCATAATTAAATTCCTGCATTAGTAACACCTACCTTATCAAATGAGTTTTCATATGTTATTTTGTTAATAGATATTTTAGAGCTGAATGATTGGTATAAAGTATGACTTTAAAACTAACTAAGTATGCCCTAAACTTATCTAATGCAAAAACAACAGCAAGCATCTCTTTTTCAGTTGTGGTGTAATTCAATTGAGGACCAGAAAGGGTTAGACTTGCATAATATATGACTCTCAATGTTTTTTCCACCCTTTATCTTAGAACAATGCCTAATCCATAATTTGATGCACACATATCAGCTCGAAAGGTAAAGACTAATCGAGGGCAACAATAATAGGTGCAGAAGTTAGTTTCTATTTCAAGGCATGGAAAGTTTTCATGCATTTGTCATCAAATTCAAAAGGAACATATTTTCCTAATAATCTACTTAAAGGTTGACTTATTTTAGAAAAATCCTTTATGAATCTTCTGTTAAAATCAGCATGACCTAGAAAACTTCTTATCCCTTTTACATATGTGGGAGGGGGTAAATTAGCAATCAAATCTATTTTAGCTTTGTCAACTTCCATACCTTTACTAGAGACTATATGACCCAAAACAATGCCATGATTAATCATAAAGTGACTTTTCTCCTAACTCAAAGTAAGATTGCATTTAATACATCTTTCTAAAATAGAAACTAATTTGTTTAAGAAATCATCTAAAGAGTCACCAAAAACAAAAAAGCCATCCATAAACACCTCGATGTAGTCATCAATCATGTCAGAAAAAACTGACATCATGCATCTTTGAAAAGTCGTCGATGCATTGCAAATGCCAAAAGGCATATTCCTAAAAGCAAACATGCCAAAGGGATACGTGAAAGCCGTTTTGACCTGATCTTCAGGTATAATAACTACTTGATAATAACTTGAAAGTCCATCCAGAAAACAATAATATGTATGGACGACTAACTTATCTAGCATTTGGTCGATGAACGGTAAAGGAAAGTGATCCTTTTTTGTGGCATTATTGAATTTTCTATAATCTATACACACGCACCACCCCATCACTGTTTTAGTGGGTACTAACTCATATTTCTCATTATTCACAATGGTGATCCTTGTCTTTTTAGGAACCACATGAACAGGACTTACCTACTCACTATCAGTAATGAGGTAAATTACCATTTCTTTCAACAACTTAAGGACTTCTTTATTTATTACCTCACTCACAGTTGAGTTCAACCTACATTGCATGCCCCTTTTTGGCTTAGCCCCTTCCTCTAAAATTATTTTATGTATGCAAGTGGAAGGACTAATACCCTTTATGTCACTTAAACCTTAACTTATGGCCTGTTTAAGTCTCTTAAGTTCAGCAACTAGTTTTCTCCCCTCTTCTTCACTCAATTTTGATGATATAATTACTGGAAAATTTTTGTTCTCACCTAGAAAGACATACTTTAGGTGCTTTGGGAGCTTTTTAAGCTCCAAATTTTGAGAAGACTCATTCTCAACACTTTGTTCCTCACTAAGTCCTAAAGTATCAACCTCATCATTCTCTATATTTTATCGTTATTCAAATTATCAAGATAGCTCACAATTTTAAGAACTAGAGGTTCAGTTCCTTCATTAATTGTAAGTGTGGATTCAAGCTCATCGTCAAAAATATATTGCTCAATAATATCATTCACATCAGTATCAATATAATCAATAAAGTAACATTCATCAATAGGTGAATTTTCCATATGTATCGTGCTATAGTATGTGAGATTATTAAATATAGAAAATGCAACTATGTATCCAAGCACAGACATAGTTAATTTTCCATATTTAACATCAATTATTGTATTTGTGGTTGCCATAACAGGTCTACCCAATAATATATGCATGTTTAACCTATTAACCAACCCTTCACCAATTTCAAACATGACTAAATCAACAGGCACAATTAAACCTTTTACTTAAACTAGCACATCCTTAATTATTCCCTTAAGATATCTCAAATTCCTATCGACTAATTGTAAGAAAATCTTTATTGATTTTAATTCACCTAAATTTAATTGAAGAAACAAGGCATAAGACATTAAAGTAATACTAGCTCCTAAGTCAAGCATACCTCTATCCTCTTCTACATTACCCAATTCAATGTCTATCACAAAATTTTTAGGATCATTAGTTTTTATAGGTCATTTATGTTGTAAAGCAGCACTTGCTACCTCCAAAACTATTATCTTTTCCTCCAATTCCAGCTAATGTTTTTTAGAATTTAATTCCTTGAAAAATTTTGCATAAGCTGGAATTTTGTAGATTACATCAAGTAAAGGGAGATTTATACTTACCTTAGACAACATCCTAAAAAGCTCCTCAAATTACTTGTAGTTCTTATTTTTCTTGAGCCTTTCGTGAAACAGAATAGACGGTCGATAAGGATTAGCTACCTTGTGAAGTTTGGAAGGATTTGGGTTCTCCTTCTCTTCCTTTTCCTCCTTGAGCACCTCAATATGCTCCTTTTCTTGTTCATCCTCATTACCTATAACACAAAGGCTAGAACCAATATTATTATTGACAACCTTACCACTTCTAAGGATCATGATGGCCTTAGCTTGCTTCGATTAACTATGAAGCTTTCCTTTTTGTTTGTTTTGCATGTGTGTTGCAATTTGACCTACTTGGGTCTCCACTTTCCTCATTGAAGCTCCCATAGAATCAAACCTTCTATTATTTTCCTCTTGAGTTTGGGTGCTCACTTCAATAAACTAATTTAGGGTTTCCTCCAAACTCATATTCCAAGGTTGTTGATGATTATTAGAATTATCCCCTTGGTATGGCCTCTTTTGCATGACTTGAGGAAATTAAGAACTAGTGTTTCTCCACCCAAAGTTAGGGTGATTCCTTCAACCAGGATTGTATGTGTTTGAGTAAGGGTTATTTTGAGTCTTAGGTTGGAATCCATTAAGCACTTGAGCTTCCTCAAGCTCATTAGGAATAGAATCAAAACTAGAAGGACAAATACTAGAACCATGTTCTTGCAATCCACAAACCTCACACACTTCTTGAACATGAACTGGTGTGCTACCTTGCCTTTTTAACAGCTCAACTTGGCAAGTTAATTCAGCAATTTGATAATTATATCTTTGCTATGTGATACCTTATGTGCAATAGCTCACCTACCCCTTACACTCTTTTCCTGGGAATTAGTTCCAAGCGTTTCAAATAATTGATATCCTCATCAGGGGTAACCTCACTCATGGAACCTCTAGCTACATTATCAACTATCCCTTGGTTGTGATAAGTAATCCCATCATAAAAGATCTGATTTAGTAATTACAAAGGATAGTGATTATATGGGAATTGAATTTGCAGCATCTTAAAACATTTCATGCCTCATGGAAGGGCTCTCCCTCCATCTGAGTAAAAGTAGCAATCTTTGTATGTAAATCAGTAGTCTTTTGGTGGGAGTAAAATTTTTTTATGAACTTATTATAAATCTCTTCCCACTTAGTCAAAGAATCACGAGGCAAAGTCATTAACCAAGTCTTAGTAGCATCTTTCAAATTATAAGGAAAAAACTTCATTCTCAATTGATCCTCGTTCAGACCTTAAAGAGGAATGGTCTGAATTACCAAATAAAAATCCCTAATAAAGTTGAGAGGATCCTCATTGGCCATCCTATGAAATGATGGCAACATATTATAGTTAATAAATTTTAGCTCATAATTTGTAGAAGCCATGTCCAAACAGATGCAAGAAGTACCCGTACCAATAACCAGCTTAGCAAATTCCTTCATCAATGTCCTCTCGTTAGCCATGATTCTCGGTGGGTTAATTCAGTTCCTATTTCTTTTGTTCCGTGGATCTACTATCTCAACCCTCCTATTGTTTATAGGTGGATCCTGAATTATTGGTGGGTCTTTCATGTTGTATTGTCCTCTAGTCTCAGCTCCGATCCTATGCACGTTATCTACAAGAGGAAGAATTTCTCCTTCAAGAGATCTTCTTCCGTTTATAAAAAACGAAAAATAAAATAAAATAAAAATAGTAAACTAAAAATAAAAGAAAGAAACAGAGTAATAACACCTAAGAAAGTCTTTTAATCTCTAGAAATGGTGCAAAAACTTGTTCTCCTTAAAATATACTAACAAATAGCGACCGACCGCAATTATACGGGCTATCGTAGCACAGGATGAGAACCCAAGGTTGTATTCCCATATGGATCTTAAGGTTTACTAAGCTTTATTAATTTGTTTCTTAACAGTGCAAGTAAAAGTAAAAAGAGAATTTGAAGTTTTTGGTTTTAAAAATAAAGTAAACTAAACAAGTAAGCAATGAAATTGATGAATAGGAATATGTAATGATATGAATACGTCTAGAGAAATTGACAATCCATAGTCTATTCTTTATGATTTTGCACTGTTAATTCAATCAATTAGGTTTAACTCTTTAATTTTTAATGCAATCATTCAATTAGAGCTTACCTTAATCTAGCTACCACATTCATAGAAGTAATCTAAAGAAAACATGCATCAATTAAAGGAGTTAAGACTAAAACTTATATTTCTAATTTATTTTAGAATCTTAATTGAATAGTTTCATATTTAAACTTCTACTATCGTTCCATCGTCCAAACTCTAAAGTAATTAATTGGTGATCAGGCAATCAATTATTAGAATTAATTCAATTCAATCAAGTAAAAGTTAAACCCGATTAGTCTAGTAATAGCAATTAATCATATCAAGACTATTTCATACTTCAATCTCTAGAAAAAATGAATTTTGTTCATGACTGATTTAAAACTCAACAAATTTATAATAATTTTTAGAGAAATCATGCTTAATACCCTTAACTCAAAGAAAACTTAGAATTAAATCAATTAAGTTAAGAAAATAAACCTCAATTAATAGCAGAAAATCCCAATCTCCTTGGAGAAATTCAACTTCAATTTTTAATAACTAAATTGATTAAAAACTAAAAGAAAATAATGAAAAACAAAGAAAACATAGTATTGATAGCTAAATCTCAAGCAATCCTAAACTAATTCTTTCAAAACTCATTTTGAACAGCTTGGATAGATGATGAATGATGTATATATGATGTATCTTTGTGTGATCATAAATGGCACTCCTTATATAGTGAAAAATCTAGGTTTTGGATGTCCAAATTGTGTAAAGACTCCTTTTCTTGCTCTGACTCAGAAGTTCGCATGACCTTGATTTGATGTGCGCACAACTTGTGCAACAAGCAGCTTGCCCTGTGCACTTTTCTATGTCTCGTGACCCCATCTCTATTTTGTTCTAGTAATTCACACGGGGTGATGCATGGGTCTAAGATGGATCCGCACGACATGTGCCTAATACAATTTATTCATATCTTCTAGTATAGAAATCAACACGAGTCTACCCACAGCCCCTACACAGTTAAAATTTCACAAAGTCTCAAAAAATTGATCCAAGTTACTCCATTCATTCATAAACTCAATATTTCAACCAAATAATTATGTTTTAGCACAGTTTCCTGACTTTCTCAAAAATCACTTAACAAACAAATCAAAGGTAGTTTTTGGGAATAAATTAACTTAAATGTAAAGGAAAATATATAAAATTCCACACATAACATTCAGATGAGAAGCAATTGTGCCAGTAGAGATCCAACAACCATCTTAAGTGTTGAAGACTTTGAGGAGATAGACCAAGATTTAGAGAGGAGACTAGATCTGGACTTAGTAAAGGAGAAAATATTGAATTCATAAATGAGGATGGAGTCATACAAATATCTTTTATTTTGTGTTCCTTTTTCTTATTTTTTGACTAAGTTTTGTTTTCATGGAGTGCAATCTGATTGGTGGCGAGATTCATAAGCGACTCCATATCCATCTCACCTCTTACAAAGAAGTTGCCACTAAAAAAGAAGAATGAACTGAGGTCATTAAGGATGGCACTAAGAAGTTTGGAGAATCTTGAAATGAAATGTTAAAGGAGGCTAAGACAGATGAAAAGAAAGTCCACTCAGAGATGCATCAGAATCTACAATAAGTAACTTCTAGTATTGAGAAGTTGCATTCTAAGGTGGAGAACATCTGAGCTGAGATGAGAATATAAAGTCTCAGAAGTCTCTTAAGACAAATCTAGATGAGCAAGATCAGGCCAACACTAGTATGTTCATATGTTATCGGGAAAAGATGTGTGGTTAAGCATGTTAACCTATGAGACATACAAGGCTAAGGTGGCCAGTTTGAAATATGTTTATCTTGATAATGATGAGGAAGGTGAGGTTATGAGGATCCTATATCCCTCAAGCTTTCTCAAGAGAGTACTAAGGTCCTTACTAGTGTGGAACATGTCAAAGTGCCTATTCCTACTAGAAAACCTCGGGGTTAGGATGTTTCATTTCATGCCAAAGATACCATTCTTCAATACCAAGATACCAATACTAAAGTTGTAAAATTGCATGACTTTTTTTTAAAGACGTATTATGAATAAGTAATGTATATATTGATGCATATTTTATATTAATGCATGTGATTTATGTGTACTTTTACCTTTCAATGAAAGTTTAAGGCTTTTAATTAACTTATTTATGCCTTTGGTAGAAACTTAAGGGTTAATAGCATGTTTCTACCCTTGGATAGAAACTTAAGATTTTAGGCGAGCTGAGTAGCCTATTTCTACCTTCAAGTAGGAACTTAAAGCCTCAGGTTTGATGTGCTTTTTCTATTTAAAGGAAGAAACTTAAGGCTTTTAGGCAAGCTGATGTGTTTACTTTTTCATAAGGGAAAAAACATAAGGTTTTATACAAGCTGATGTACCCATTTTCGCTTATATACCTATTTCTGCCTAAAGATAGAAACTTGATACTTTTAGGTGAGCTAATGTGCTTTTTTTTTTTTGCCTAAAGGTAGAAACTTAAGACTTTAGGTGACCTGATGTGCATAATTTTACATAAAGGCATAAACTTAAGGATTTTGGGCAAGTTGATATGCATGTTTATGCCTAAGGGAGGAAACTTAAGACTTTTAAGTGAACTATGAAGCTTATATACTATGTCATATAATTTTTCAACACTTTGAAAATATTTTTCATAATTCTTTTATTTTATTAACGTAAGGAGAAAAACCATCACAACCTGGATAGGCTATGGTGATGAAAATTCCTATTAAAAAACTAAGAACAAATTCAGGTTTTAAGGACCTTTAGAGCCTTTATCACATAACAATTCCAAAAAAGAAACATTTTATGGGTAGAACTTCTTAATGTTACTAGTGTTCCATGAGTTTTTCCTTTACTATTTTCTAGCATGTATGCTTTGAGTCCAACAACCTCTTTTACTTTATATTCCCTTCCTATTTGGGTTGATGCTTTTTAACACATGCATTCCCTTTGTTTACTTTAGCTTTTCTTAATACCTAGTCACCTTATTTAATGGTTTGGTCATTAACAGTGGCTACTAGATTGAGCTTTATAACCCTTCTGTTAAGGTTGACCAGAAGCCTCATCAGTAGTAAACCTCGTAAATGAACCATGAGGATGAGAGGAAAGGCCTTTTGAGTTGGTTTTGTGGTGAAAGGCCGCTTCTTCTTCCTTTTGTCCTTTAGAGTAGGAGGACAAACCATAACCGCATGAGAAGTAAGCTAGGCTGGTGTTGAATCAATAACAAAAATGCCTCCTTAGTAGACATGTGGATTGAATCTCAACTTGGGATGTGCACCATCACTATTGCTATTGCTACCTCCCCCATCTTATGCTTTATACCCTTTCCCATTCCTATGTCAAACTAAAGTCCAAGTTAATCTAGATTCCCGCTATCATAGACATTTTCAAAGTACCACTGGTGAAGGAAGGTCACAGTGTCCAAAAGAAGTTACTTTGATGGGTTGCCTGTCGAGAAGAACTCTTCATCAAACATGCTCGCTTGATGGATCCAAGCTATGTGCCTCACTTTCATATCTTATAGAAAATCCCTATTTCTCTATACAGGTGGGACATCAGTCCAAGTGATAGGTGTGTCAGCCAAATCAGGGTGAGACACCAAGAAAAATTTCTCCTTAAAGTTCTTAGCAGAGTAGGTAAGCTTGAGCATCTTTCCACCCTTAATTGGATAGTGGACAAACCCAAAGTTCTTTGCAACGTGCATAACTTTATATAAGGCCCTAAAATCTCATTTCCTTAGTATGATATTGCATAGGTAAGTTGATATATGGCAATATCATAGTACCTTCCATAATTTTGAGTGCAACTGAGGTGTTGAAATTGAAATTTTATATATTATAAATTATTTATATTATATAAAAAATTATGATGTTATATATATATATATATATATATATATATATAAAGTATAAAAAAAATAATTAAAAATAAAAAGAGAGTGAGGTTAACTTCCACATTTATTGGTTGAGGAGTTAAAAGAAATGTCAGTTTTAGGGAGATATGACCAAATCTCTCTAATATGAGGAAGTTAAATAACTTCTTAATTGTGTTTATAAGAGGAGCAAATTTGAGACAAAAAAAATTGGCAGAAGAGAGAAAAAATCTAAAAGAGATTGAGACAGAGCAGATATGGAAAAAAGAAGTGAGAAAAAAAAATTAGCACTTGAAGGATAAAGAGATTAGCAAATACAAAAAGGAGAAAGATGAAAGAGCAAGAAAATTCAGCAAATTGGCATGGAGCAAAACTTTAAAAAAAAAAAAAAGCAAACATAGTTTTTTTTTTTTTAAAAAAAGAGAGTGCAAATTTTATAAATTTGGTTGAAACAAATTTAAGAAGAGAAGGTAAATTCTTTTTCTTTTAAAATAAAAACTCTATTGAATTTTCATACTAATTATGTGTTCTTTCTCCAATCATTTTACTCCAGTTTTTACAAATTCTTTATTTAAATTGGTGCAAGGAGAAAACACATTTTTCCTATATAATTTTATTTCTTCTCCAAAAGAAAAATCACATAAAATTATTAAATTTTGTCTCTTTTTTGATGCTGGAATTTTCAATTTCAAAAATTAAAATTTAATTTTAATGCTCTTTCTCAATTTTAAAATGGTGAAATTTTTAGTTCTTGAAATTGAAAACTTCACACTTAAAATTCTTTTCTTTAAAATTATGAAATTTCAATTCATGTCTTTTAAGTTTTGAGATTTCAAATCATTTATTAAGATTTTAGAATTTCTAATTCTATAAAATCTTTAAAAATTGTATAGTTCTAACTCTATAATCCTTTTAAAATTTAGAGTTTTTAACTCTACAAAATCTTTAAAAATTTTAGAGTTTCTAACTCTATAAACCCTAAAAAATTAGAGTTTCTAACTCTAAAATGTTTTAAAGAAATTAGAGTTTTTAACTCTGTAGTTTTTTTAAAAGAAAATTACTGTTAGAGTTTCTAAATCTATAAACAAATTTGAGTTTAATCTCAAAATTAAAAAATTTCTAATACTTATTTTGATAAAGTTTTAAACTTCATAAATTTAAAAAATAATAATAAAAATTCTTCAAAGAGAAAACAATGGAATTTAAAACTTCATAAAAATAAATTTCACGTTTAAAGTAAATAAAAAATTATGAAGTTTTAAACTTCACAAAACTAAAATTTCATATTTAAAACCATTTTTGGTATAAAAAATTATGTATTTTCAACACATAAAATAATTTTTCAAATGTTTTTTTGAAACATAAAATTAAGTGCTTTTAGCGCTTGTAAATTGAACATATAAAATAAAATTTCAAATGTTTCTTTGAAACATAAAATTAAATATTTTTCTCACTTGTAAATTGAACTTTTGGTCTTAAATTATTTTTATAATTTAAGAACTATAAAACTTTAATGTTTTAAAGTTAAAATTTGTTTTTGATATTAAAGAGAGTTATGAAATTTAACTTCATAAAAATTTTCATTAAAAATTTAATTATTAAGTTATGGGGTCACACTCATATAAATTAAAATTTCAACTTGAAAGTCACAATTTGACATGAAATTTATGGAGTTTCACTCAATGTAAATTAAAGTTCATCTTTAGACTTTTTGGAGAATTTATGAGGTTTTAAACCTATCGAATTTTTTTTTCTAACTGAAAATTATAAAGTTTTAATCTTTTATAAAATATAAAAATTTTCAATTCTTTTTTTAAGAACTAAGAATAACTTGATTCTATAATATGGATACGTAGGCAACCCAACTAAAAATGGGTTCAATCGTAATTAAATTAAAATTTTGACTCATTGTCATACAAAGCGACAAAAACAATTGGTTCTAAGAAATTAATCTAATTAGACTAAAAATAAAAATTTTCAAACATTTTTAAGAACTATGAATAGCTTGATCCTTGCTAAGGGTGCGTAGGCAACTTTAGTGTCTCACTCAAGTGCAACACCAATTTAAAAATAAACTCAATGTTTCTAGCAAGAAAATAAAAAAAAATTTAGTTAGAATCAAAAGGTGTTCCTTTGTACCAAAGGATTGTAATTAAGGAGCATGTTGTTCTGAATGAGTATAACCCATTATAATAAAATAATAAATAATTAATGTGTAAGACAAAATTATGTTTGATATAATTATTATTTTTATTTTATTAAACTAGTAACATTTTGTCCGAAACATAATTTGGCACACCCAGTGGGACCTCATTTTCCCTTTCGTCTCTAACTATCATTTTCTTTTCTTGTTTTGCTAGATGGAATCAATATGGCTTTCAAAGTGACTGTTTTCTTCCATGGCATGTGCACTTCAAATGGCAAAAGGTGTGGCTCTTGTGTTTGCCCTAGGCAATCCAATTTTTTAAGCTAAAATTCCAAAGATAGTTGTTTCTTCTTTTCCTGAAATGGTCATCCCGCCTACCAATGGGAAAGTCACTAAGGCCTCTAAGAGGAATGCAAGACTTAGCACCAAGAGGATGGCAAAGAAAGTTGCCCAAGTGAATAGGAAGCTGCATGCTATCACAAAGCCTAAGTTAAAGCAGGCCAAGACTTTACTTGGGAAGAAAGCTAACATTTTATCATCAACTTTCATCACGATTAGTGTTATCCTAGTTCCAATTATGGAGTCTGTAATGATGACATCGGTGCATGAAGAGAATTCTGATGCTGATGGTCAAAGCAAGACTTCAAAGTCTTCAAAAAGCTCAAGAGTAACCCATGTTACTCGAAAAATAATTCATGTGAAAGAAAATGCTCCAATCTCTAAGGATTTGCAAGGTCCTATCATGAGATCAAAAGCTCGCCAGATGGCTCCTCCAAACTCAGAAAATTTAATAATCACAAATGCTGATTTTGATAACCTATTGCATTGAGATGCTCAATCCATTTTTAAAGAAGATGACTTCTTATAAACACTTTTAAGGAAGTTCAATACTGGGTTGAGGATTTTAGAATCTAAATATGATGCTAGCTATAAGACATGCTCCAATGATATGCCAGTCATGGTCACTGGCACGTCAAGCTTGGAAGAGCAACAACAAGAGATGTAAAGGAAGCTTACAGAGAAAGAAACAGAAAATGTCGCTCTTGTAGCACAATTGGCTACGCAAGTTAATATAATAGCTGGTGATCCATAATGTTCTGATAGTACCCCCAAGAAACTTCTCCTATAACTCAGGCGAATTTAAAGAATTTGGTAGCTCAGGGAATTTGTAAGTTTCAACAATCCATAAATCCTCCTGTCCTTGGTTACAGAAAGCCCTATCCATCTCATTATGATAGTCCCATTCCCATCAGGTTATCAAAACCCAAAATTTGAAAAATATGATGGGATGAGTGGTTCTCCCTAAGAACATTTAGCTCACTTTTATTCAACATATGGGGAGACTGCATTGTCGGATGCATTATTAATTAGACAATTCATTCAGTCCCTAAAAGGATCAGCCTTTACCTGGTATACACAATTGTTAGTAGTGTATGCCCTAGAGTTTACACTCAGCATATGAATGTAAACGAAAACCTAACTGGCTTTAGCATATATGTTCTTTAATTGAAAACATTCCTTACATTGAACATATATATGTCTCTTAAGTATTCTGTAGGAAATATGTTCTTAAATAGTTTGAGAATATGAGTGATAGATTGTCATTTTAACAAATGCTTTAAAGGTTATTCATGGTCATAGGATTATTAGTAAGGACACCATTAATCTGAAAGACCATTATCTCTGTTGTCATCCGTAACAAGTATGAGATACTTATTAGTATGGAGGTAGTGAGTCTCATTCTACAGACACTTGATGTCATAACAACACGTAAGCACACTCATGAGATGAGTAAGTTGAACAATAACATTAAATGATTGATACATGGGTTGTTACCTACTAGTTAATATCGCATCATCTAAATCATGATTGTGCGTATAATCCTTAGACTTGAGGTGACATGTTATCTAGCATATTAGTGGATATGGTTTGTTATTACTTACATACCGATGCTAGTCATGTGCTGGTATATGGCATGTGGTGGCCATAATCAGTGGTATGTTGGGATAAGTGTTCAACCAAGAAATGATTCATTAACTTGGGTAACTAAGGAAGGAATCATATGACTTCTGGTTGTTCTTGATGTGCAAATTCCTAACCAGGGTGGATAAGGTTCAGTAGAAAGATTTTCTAGTAGGAACCTGTTTATCAAGAACTTAAACTAGATAGAGGTCATATGATCTAGCACATAAGGTTTGACTTCTTCTATGATCCTGGCTAAGACCAAAATTTTGTAATGAAGGGATTCGAGTGCACGATAATTATGATTGAGAGGTCCATGCTTATATCGAGAATATGATCATTGACATTCATTTCTAATTGGGTAGTCATGATATGTTATGCTAGACATCACTCACGACTTATGGGACTAAGTGTCACTTAGGTTAACACACTTGGTGGGAAGAAAAGAGTTTTCTTTATCCCATTGCTAATTAGAACATGAACCTAGTACGTTACATGCCAAATGGCAAGTCCCATTAGCTTGTATGTATCGTATTAATGATTAATTAAAGAGTTTAATTAATTATTAATGATGATTAAATTAAACATGTAATTAAATTTACAAAGATACTAGCATGTCTTGATGTTTAATTCTCACAAAAGGAAAATTTCAATTATGTCTTAGTTTGTATGAAATACAATGGGGTATGACTAATTAAAATGGTTTTGGATTAAACAAATAAAGTAATTAAGCTTAACATGAGATGTT
>CAOJBK012442152.1:0-10405 GCA_948294925.1 Codiaeum variegatum | reverse complement strand
GCTTACTAAAACAACAACTTTCTATAGGCTAGTGAGTGTCTTAATCTTTTTTGTAACCAAAGTCCACAAAGTTTCTTTGGCATTGGTAACTTCTTCCTTAGTAGGAACTACATCTCTGCTCTAGTACTACTCTGAGGAAGGTGAATAAAAAAAGCTCAAATACATGGAGAAGTCATCTTGTGGCATAGGTTGCTAACCATACGTGTTTTGTTCAAGCAAACAGCAGTAAGATTCCTGATACACCAATCAAGAAGCAATAAATTTAGGAAAAATTCATAAATAGGTAAAGAAGACAAGCCTCAATGGCTGGAGGATGGCTATTTGGGGATTGGACAGCTAAAGGAGAAAGAGGGGTCAGTTCCTTCATTACTTATTGAATTGACATGTTCTGCAGATGGAAAGTGTCATCCTTTATGTGGAGGAAGATGCTGCAGAGGAAGGAGAGTCTTAAGGATGTGTACAGACCTCTCGTTCTCTCGAACCGAGGGCCAAAAGCATTCTCAGCCCTAATGATCAATGGTCTTGATGAAGTGGCTCTGTAGAAAATATGTTTTTGAATTACATCCTTGTAAGGAGTAAAGATCCTAGTCATCTGGACCCGTTATAACAATCTCTGAAAGGGCATAATTTCTCTTGCTCTCTTTGCTCCAGGCCAAGAAAAAGTTTTCACTTCTTCTACTTCCCATGAACTCTGATGCCTCAATAGATCTACCCCAATATCAAAAAGTCAAGAAAGAGGAGGTGGGGAAAGGAAATCATTCAACTCTAGGAAGTATGCCAACAACCAACACTGGAGGATCCACATACTCCCATTCATGAACTTCATCAGATTTTCACCAACACATCTTCTCATCTGGGTATATAGTTTGCCTAAGAGGATATTCCCAAGTGTATAATGGTCACCATAATTTATAGTCAGTGCTAACGGAACATACTCAACACTAAGCCTCTCTGAGGTAGGGGAAAAATGTGTCTGCATAACAATCCCCATAGGAAAGCTACATGTTCCTCAGAGTCTAGAGCATCCCCTATATTAACATAGCACTACCATATAATCAAAGCTCCTAGAATTAAAAGGCACTTTGGGGAACCGCCTATTGTTGATCAAACATACAATATCTCTACCTAGAATAGGCAACCCAGTGATGGAGAAAAACTCAAGCATGGTAATGGTCTTATGAAAGATGAATGTATTACTGTTTGGTGCACAAAATCTCAAAGCTGCAGTAAGAATTTTGGGCATATAAATTACCTCTCAAATAGTCAGCTCAATAAATTGAGAAATGCCTAGTTGATTCCATTTTTCGTAATAAGGTCCCTGCAACCGATGAATCCATCTTCCCCAGTTAGAAGTCAACTTTACCAAAAACATTTTAGCATCGGGGGCCTATACTTTGGATAAATAAACCATCTCATTTGGGATCCGGAGATAGGGAAAAGGAGGATCCCCAATGGGAATTGGATTAGTTAGAGAAGGGGATAATGCTATGGTTTGATAGCCTATACCTGCGTAAGAGAAATCCCTAGGGAGATAGAAAATTTAGGAGTCAGTAAAGAAAAGTCCCCGAAGAAGTTGGTAAAAAATAGTCAGAAATACTTGCCTGATGTCCAAAAAGCTAGGGCATTCCTCAATCTTTATGCCCTTTACAATTTCAATTCTTGATTCTTGTGGAAAATGAACATGAGCATACATATGGAAAAATGGAAAAATCTTTCTTGAAATACTATTTACCTCGAATTTGTCGAGCAATTCATCAAATGGCTTAGTAAGAGGAGGAAGAGTTAATGAAGAGACATGTTCAAAGGAAAATATGAGTTAAAATTGCACTTTCAAATTAGCAATATGAATTTCAAAGTCAAAAACTCACTGACCGGATATCTTCTTTCACTTTGGAGCTGCTAGCACCCTTAGAGACCATATTTTCTGAAAATCAAGAATAGATCAGGCCAGAATTTCAAATTCTCATGCATTGTGATTCTAATTCAACAACTAGTTTCTGACAAAGATGGATGGATGAATCAAATTTGGAAAATCATGCTAAATTTCCCTAGGAACATTCATTTCCGACATTATTTGTCATATAAATGTCAAATGCATCATGACATTTTAATATGTTTGTGGTTATACTGACCATATACTGAAGTTGCATGAAAAATGGTATGTGATGCTATTGTGATTTTATTGACAAAATTGAAGGTTGTCTAGGGAATTGGTTATGGAACAATCAATTTATAATATTTAAACCAATTCATTAGAAAGAAATTTTGAGAAACTGACATTTTGCCTGAGGAAGCATCAATTACAATTTAAATTTTAAAAACTTCCTTAGGAGCAAAATTGAGTTTTGAGAGATTTTTCCTAAGGAAGCTTATTCATTCAAGTTCATTTCAATTTTTTCTATCAAATTTTTAACAAAAACTTGACAAACATCAATGAAAAATGGACTTGCAAAAATTAAGCACTAACAGTATTGTCAAAGTCCCTGAGGAACTCAAATTTTCTACCCAATAAGTTCAATTCATTTTTTCCTAGGGAAATCAAGCTATACAAATTAATTTTAGTATCAAATTGCTAAAATTTTCTTGTGCCTAAGTAAAAACTCAAGTGGCACCAAGCAAACTAAAAGGGAATTTTGCCGTGGAATTCAAGGAAATAATATCACAATAATTTGGTTCAAACAATTCAAGGCAAATTTCTCAGAGGAAATTAAAGTTTCCATACTCATTTTAGTATTGAATTGCTAAAATTCAAATATTTCCCAGGGAAAGTTCAACAAAATTCAATAAAATTATCACATTCAAGCAAATTCCTCAATAAATTCAACAATTCCCCAAAAGTGATAATTCGAACGAAATTCAAACAAATAGATTTTTTACCTTTGAATTTTCTCAAATATGCATGGGAATAATCATTATTCAGATTTTGGAGTCGAAGTTTGAACACAAAGTTGTCTAAATTTCGGGCTGAGGAATCATCTCCAATGTTCCAAAACTGCTTTTGTTGTGTTGATGTTTCCTGTACCTCTTGTTCTTGCTCTAGTAGTCGATCAGTGGTGCCTATCGGCAGAAGGCAGAGGGTGGTGCTCCGGGCTCATTCCCTCGCATATGAGAAGGCACGTGCTACGACCTTAGTATGTTACTGCGTTGGGGCTCTTTCTATGACTCCCTCCTTCATTGGCTGCTCCTCCTGCGTTAGCTGTTGAACGGTAGCTGATAGATGGACAGTGATCGGCAACTCGGGTGCTTCCGGTGGTGAACAAGTCGGCACGGTGGGTTGCAGAGAGGGAACGACGGTTGCAAGTGAAGAATAGGCTGGGGCGTATGTGTCATGCACTGCTGCCTCCCTTCCCTTGCGGCTTGCAGGTACGTCGCTGCTGCTGCCTGCTGGGCGCTGTCTCACAGTGGCTCCTTCGTCTTCTGCTGGTCGGTGCTGGTGGCGGCAGTAGTGGGGATCCTCAGATCAGTGTTTCCCGATGGATTTTGGGGAGGGCGGGAGAAAAAAGGGAAAGTTTTTGTGTTGTGAAAATCGAGAAAAATTGGGAAATATTAAATTTGTTGTTAGGAAAGGGAATTTTTTATTTCAAAAATGGGATTTTTTGGGGGATTAGGAGAATTAATTGAGTTTCCTTTTTGCGAATCAGAATTTATTGATGATTTGGGTTTTGAATTCAAATCAGTGTTTGGAGAAATTTTTATTGGGGAGGGTTTAACGGTGGTTTTATCTAGGGAACTTGGGGAATACAATTTTGAAGCCCATGAAATATGTTCTTTCAAACTTTCCTCTTGATTCAAAAGGGTTTGGTGATTACATTTCCACTCTTCGTGGATCCATTTATCGCCATGAGCCGTGATTTCTTGGTGATGCCATAGGCCACCTTAGGTCTTAACATTGAGGAAAATTGAAATTTTGGGACTCCTTTCTACAAGTTATACATGTTATAAGTTTTAGGTCAAACTTACAACATGTGGAGGACATAGTTTGATCCTAAAATGAAATTTTGGGTTTTTAAACATGAATTAATTAAATTAAATAATTGTTAACCTAAAAAAATTCATTTGTTGGGTTTAATGACCCAAATAACTATGAAACCTAACTAAATGCTCAAAAGATGAGTCAACATCAGATCAACATTGGAGAATTTCAGACACTGAGTCTTGGGGACAAAGTAATATAACGCCTATAACTAAGCATTTATGTCTTCCTCAGATGGTTGCTAGTGTTTCGTCTTCTGATTGGGAAAGTGATATAAAAGTAATAGCAGACACTGAAGTGGACACAAAAAAAACTTATCAAACTCAACAACAACAATCAACAACAACATCAATCAAACAATCCAACCAAACAACAACATCAATCACACTCACAACAACAATCAACATCATCCAAATCATCAACAATAACTTATCAATCAATAAATCAAATAATCAATTCAAGATAATTTTCAATTTAAATTCACAGCTTTAGTTTTAAATTTCAACATTTCTTCAAGCAGTGTTTTCTTTTACTATTCACAAATTTTTAAACTTTTCTCAGTATTTTCTTTTATTTACTGTAATTTTTAATTTCCTACAAATCAATACAATTATTTTTTCACATTTCAATTCCAAGTTTTATTTTTAATTTATAATCAAAATTTAAGTGAAATCCAAATAAATTATGATAAATACGTTTGAAAATCCACTCTCATTTAAAAAAAAGTCAGAATTTTTATATTTGATAAATTTCTCCTCTAGTATGCTTACAAATCTAAAGATAACGCAACAAATACAATACTGCTTTTCCACTAAAAATAACAAGTTTACTGTTGCTTTTCTTCACTCTTAAGTAAAAATTTTCAATATAAGATTCTATAAATTTATGCATCTCTACATGTTTAATTAATAATTTTTTTTTTGTGATTTGGTGGCCCGCGGCAATGCACGAGTCCCAGTTTAATTTGTTATAAAAGTGACAATTATTTCATAATTGAGGGAATAATTCTTTTACTAGTAAGTTGAAATCACCTATTAATTATTAATTATTGCAAATCTCATTAATTTATTTAACTAATTGATTTATAGATTTGTAAATGATAATCTTTTTGTTAGTTGAATTTTGATTAACAAAATAGAAAACATACCCACTTCTCAACTAAAAAATAACATGTGCAGTTCTACTTTTTTTTTTTTTTGGAAACAAACATAAATTTCATTTTAAAGGTGAAATATAATATTGCGTAATAAAGAATCTGTTGGAATCAATTACTCTAATAAGAGCGGACTGATTTATAGATTCTATAAAATATTTATCAATCATATTATTGATTTTGAAAAGTTGCGATTATAATAATGAAACAATGTAACAAATAAACATTTGAAA
Source organism: Codiaeum variegatum (assembly GCA_948294925.1). Lineage (NCBI taxonomy): Eukaryota > Viridiplantae > Streptophyta > Magnoliopsida > Malpighiales > Euphorbiaceae > Codiaeum > Codiaeum variegatum. Next base: position 5,046 of record CAOJBK012442152.1, on the reverse strand, counting down.
CGCAACCGTGTACAAATTTATCGTTAGATTAAAAACTAAAAAAAAAAAGTGCAGTTAGCTACTTAGTCATGTTTTTTTTTGTTAAAAAAAATTATTTAACTGATTCTCAGTTGTAGCTTAAATAATTTATTCTCTAATCCAAAAAGTAACAAAAAAAAAAAAAAAAAAAAGTAAAATAGGGAAAAATGAATGGTGCTAATAATTGTTTAAAAGTCTAGCATGATGTGCCTCCTTCCCCATGTTGTAACTCAGAAAATTCATTAGTCAAAGTGGTCCCTTATAATGAAACCGACTATCGATGACTTGTATTATGCGATAATGCATGCTTAACTATTCATTTCATTATTTCAAAAAAAAAAAAAGAAACAATTCATTTAAAGTTCTCTCTCTTTCATTTTCTTAATGCAATTTTCCACAATAACATAACTTATTCTTTCTCTCAAAATAACATGCATGATCGTTGGTTGTATAGTTGAAGTTGAATTTTAGAATCTATAAATGGGCCCCATAAGAAACTTATATATATTTTAAATTCATGCTAGTCAAAGAAGAATATCCAATAATGTTTTATAGAATATTCCTATAAAAGCAAATAATAATAAATTAGTAATAAATATTTCAGAAAATAATAATAATAAATTCGTAATAACAATGCAATATATGAGATGGATATATAAAAGTCAACCTGTTGACAATTAAAATTCAATTTGCCAACAATTAGGGAGGTCTCCCTAACCTTCATTCGTTATTTTCTTTTCTCATAACTGAAGATCATCATATTAATTGAAACCTGTTTATAAAGTTAGAGTGCAAAATTAACCCATTATGATTAAAATGAGCATCATTCTTTGTTATCCCGTAAACGAAACAATTTGCTGATCTAAAAACTGAAAATCAATGGTTTGACCAATTGGCAAAAAAAGGAATGATATGTGATACCCATAACTTGTATGTCCCTAAAAAAACAATCCATAATGATTTGGCCAAAGACAAAGAGACCAAATTGAAGGCTTTGGCATGCTTTGTGCCGAAGCAACTCTTGAGTGGGACCCACTTCACACGGTTCAAACAGAAAATTCTTAGAACATGGGTCAACCCCTTGTCTAGAGACCGATACGTTATTCTCCTTTGGGGACATGTGTCAATGTGCAACATGGGACACATGTCATCATCTCTTCTGGGGACCATTCAGTATACTTCTGAGATTTCTCCGCGTGGCACTCTAGGCAGTTAAACAAGTATCCTAAAGAAATCCCACAAACACTATAAATACTTCATGATGACATAGATTTCAAGGTATCCTAAACACTTTTGAAAACCATAGTCCATTATGTTCAAAGGGCTCCTTAGAGCTTGAAGCATTACAAGCCCATTATTGACTTGAGCGTCGGAGGGTCTTTGCCAAGCTTAAAGCCTGTCCCTCTTAGCTCACGTTTGATCATTGTGCAGCTTCTCATTCCAAGCTAAGGGAGATCAGAAGTTGTTAGGTCAAGGCCTATCAAATTGGAGCCATTTGTGGAAAGCGAATTAAAAACTTTTCTTGATCTCAAACAACTATGTTCTCTTCTTTCTTTGAGGATAGTCACATCGACTTTCCTTTATTGATTAAAAAAGCTTACACCTTTTAGAGGTTTCAACCATGCAAGACCCTCAAGACACTAGAAACAACAATACTGACACTTCACCAAGCCACCTTACTGGAAACAACACACGTGAAATCCCAACCACACACACAAACACTATAATCACTCCTGACTTAGTAGCATCTTTCCAAGTCTTAGTCGGCCTTCTGAGAAACTCACAAGAAAATGCAACCTTAGCCATACCTCCACACCAAGCTTCAACCAACGCACCCCAAAGGTTGTCACCAGAAATGAAAAACGCAGTCTTGGGTGTACTAACACCTTTCCTACAACTCCTGTAGAACCAGAGCCCCCCAGGGCTATGGATAACCAGAACCGTAAGAATCGTAAGAACTTGGTTATTTCAAACACTCGAAGGAGGGAGGGAGGATAAACCGCGTGTATTTACGAGCAGGTTCAGGTTAGAGATAGGAGTCATAGGGGTTAATCATGTTGACCTGGTTGGTAGAGGAACGAGAAGGGATGGCGAGAGGTGAAGGCAAGATGAGAAAAATGATGAGGTAGAGAGAAGTTCGGCAGACTCTACTGAGTCTAGGCTAGAAGGTGATGAGAGAAGGAGAGGGAGGAAAAATTTCTCTAGAAGAGAGCACAACAAAAGAAGAACCCACCATGGGTTTTGATCTCAGAGAAGAGAACATGAGGCCACAAGCCATGACCCGAGGGATATGAGAACAATCGTAAAGCGGTGTATGGAAGAACTTGGGGGGAGAAGGAAATCTGGAGATAGGGATTTGACATTGGAATTGAAATCTCCATTCATCAGAAGAATAACAGATTATCAAATGCCAAGTAAATTTAAAGCTCCAAACATCACCAAGTACACTGGATTTATGGATCCAAGGGCCCACATCCATAATTACAAACATTAGATAGAGTTGCAGATAAAGGATGATGAGGCATTATGTAGGGCCTTTATAGGATCGTTAGATGGAGAGCCACTAAGTGGTACGATAGTTTGAAGGAGGGTAGCATAAAAAACAACTGGCAGAGAGCTTTATGAAGAAATTTACAGCTTGTATCCCTATCGAGATGCAGACTCAAACTCTAGAGATTGTGAAGCAGGGCCAAGATGAGTCATTGAGAGAATTTTTGGCAAGCTTTAATGCAGAGGCATTGAAGGTGATCTACTTAGACAAGGCTAGGGTGGTCGAAGCTTTGAAGAAGTATAACACACACATTGACTTTTCAAAAAGTTTTCTAGAGAATTTCCAAACATCCTTGAGGAAGCCATGGCCCTAGCATAAAAATATATTCGGTAAGATGACGCCTACCGAGTGAATCAAAGCAAAGGGGGGAAGGTCGAAGATACCCCTTCGAAGAAGAGTAAAAAGGAAGAAACTAGGGAAGAAAGTGGTTTTAAGAATGCAGCTCCACAAAAGGAGAAGGAAAAAGAGCCCACCAAAAGAACCTTTGATGTGACCAAATTAACCCCATTGAATGCTAGGCCCAAGGTCGTCTTCATAGCCTTCCAAGACTAAGCCATATGGCGAAGGCCAAAGTTGATCAGAAAGGATCCAGATAAGAGAGACAATACGAAGTTTTGTAAATTCCATAACATTCACAATAATACCACTGACTCTTGTAGACACCTGATGGAGAAAATAGAGTGGCGGATCAAGTAGGGTTATCTGAAGAGGTTTGTGAGAGATAACCAGGACCCGGAGCCACCCATAGTGAATGATGGGACCGCGGGGGATACACTTGTTTGACAAGGGGACCTCATGAGGAGGTAGCAAATAACAAGGGTAAGTATATAGCCCAAAGTCAAGAGACACTAGAGTTCATATGTTATGACGACCAGAAGTAGTGGGTCGAAAAGGATGGGATAGTAGCGAAGATAGATGTCCCAATTGTCATTAAAGCCATCATTGCCAATTAAAATGTGCAGAGAATCTTGGTGGATAACCAAAGCTCAACCAATATGTTGTCCTTTAAAGTCTACTAAAAGATGTCAATAAAGGGTTACGAGCTGAAAGAATTAAATAACCCAGTCCAAACATTGGACAAGACAAAAATCCCTACAGCGGGATATATTAGATTGCCCTTTACCATAAGGGTAGCCTTTAAAAGTATGACAATGATGGCACTCTTTGTAGTGGTGAAGATTCCAATGGCTTATAATGTCCTGATTGGGAGGCCATTACTTGATGATTTGGATGCACACGATAATGTGCGAAGAGGAAGGGTAAAGGTCCCTTTGCCGGATGTGACAAAATTTTGTATGTATAGTACCCCGAAGCAAGAGCCTTGGGTAGACTTTACCCAAAAGAGGAAAAGCATGATCCATATACATACCGAAGAGTGTGCATGGTGTTAGGGTTGTATGCCTTAGAGCTTGTACTTTATGTATATATTTGTAGTCTTAATTAATTAATAGTAATTAGTATATATGTTTTTGTCTAAATGATTGCTTTCGTTTTAGTGTATTATGTATATATGTTCCATAAGTACTATGTAAGAGAATCTATTCTCAAAGAATTTAGGAAAGTGGAGACAGATCCTTTTTGTCATAGACTTTAAAGTAAGTTCACGGTCATAGGATTATTGGTAGGAATATCATTAATCTGGAGAGATTGCCATCTCTCTTGTCTTCCATGACAAGTATGAGATACTTATTTGTATGGAGGTCATGAGTCTTAAACTACAGACATTTGATGTCGTGACAACACATGGACACTCATGAGATGAGTAAGTCGAACAATGACATTAGATGATAAACACATTGGTTTTATCCACTAGTCAATGTTCGATCATCTATATTATAATTGTGAATATAGTCCTTAGACTTGATATGACATGTTATCTAACATATTAGGGGGTGTGGTTTGTTACTACTTACATACTGATGCTATCCAAGTATTGGTATATGGCATATGGTGGTCGTAATCAGTGGTATGTTGAGATAAGTGATATCCAAGAAAGGCTTCATTAACTTGGGTTAACAAGGAAGGAACCCCATGACTTCTGGTTATTCTCGATTAAAAAACCCTTGGCCAAGGTAGTAAAAATTCTCTAGAAAGAGTTTTTAATAAGAATCGGGTTATCGAGAATTAGAATTGGATAGAAGTCATATGATTTAGCATATAGGGTTTGATTATTCTATGATCCTTGCTAAGATCGAGAATCCATAATGAAGGGATTCAAGTGCACTGTAATTATAATCAAAAGGTCCATGTAATGTCAAGGATATAATAACTGACATTCATTTCTAATTAGGTAGTCATGATATGTTATGCTACACGTCACTCACGACTTATGGGACTAAGTATGGATTGTGGATTACATACTTAGTGGGAAGAAAAGAGTTTTCTTTATCCAATTGCTAGTAAGTCACATACCATAAAGCATTTCCCAAGGCATGAAATTTAATCATATTAATAATTGATTAAGAGTTTAACTAATT
>CAOJBK012441040.1:0-10029 GCA_948294925.1 Codiaeum variegatum | reverse complement strand
AGAAGATGATGAATAGTTACTCCATCATCTTCCATTTGAGTATGAGTGAGTGTGTTAGGAAAAAAAGATGAAGCATTCCCCTTTTTATAGCCTTCACCAACTTTCTTCCTTTTCCTTAAATTAAGGAGGAAAAAATTGGATTGTGTCTTGTTGAGCTATTGACAATGATTAGTCAATTAGTCAACAAGATCAAGGCCATAATTTGTAGGAATCATCTTTAAACCTTAATTAACAATATCTCATATGTATTAAGCTAACATCTCATGTCAAGCTTAATTATTTTTAATTATTTATCCAAAACCATTTCAATCAGTCATACCCATTAGTATCTCATACAAATTAAAAATTAATTAAAATTTTCTTTTTGTGAATTAAACATCCGGACATACTAGCATCCTGTAAATTTATTTACATGTTCAATTCTATCATCATTAACAATTAATTAAACTCTTTAATTAATCATTAATGTGATACATACAAGCTAATGGGAAATACCATATGATATATGGCTTACTAGGTTCATGTTCTAATTAGCAATGGAATAAAGAAACTCTATTCTTTCCACCAAGTGTGTTAACCTAATTTCACACTTAGTCCTATAAGTCGTGAGTGACGTCTAGCATAATATATCATGACTAAACAATTAGAAATGAATATCGGTGATCATATCCTCGACATTAGCCTGGACCTCTTGATTATAATTACCGTGCACTCGAATCCCTTCATTACGGATTCTCGATCTCAACTAGGGTCATGGAAGAAGTCAAACCCTATGTGCTAGATCATATGATTCTATCCAGTGTGAGTTCTCAATAAATCGATTCCCAATAAAAACTCATTTTAGTGAACTTTATCCACTCTGGCCAGAGATTTGCATATCAAATAACAACCAGAAGTCATAGGATTCATTCCTTGGTTACCCAAGTTAATGAATCCTTTCTTGGTTAAACACTTATCTCAACATACTACTGAATATGGCCACCACTTTCCATATACTAGTACATGACTAGCATCAGTATGTCAGCAGTAACAAACCATAGCCACCAATATGACAGATAACATATCACCCTAAGTCTAAGGATTATATACATAATTATGATCTAGATGATGCGATATTGACTAGTAGGTAACAACCCATGTATCCATCATTTAACATCACTGTTCAACTTACTCACACCATAAGTATGTTCATGTGTTGTCATGATATCAAATGTCTATATCATGAGACTTACTATCTCCATACCAATAAGTATCTCATACTTATCATGGATGACAACAGATGTGATGGTCTTGTGAATTAATGACGTCCCTACCAATAATCCTATGACCATGAAAAACCTTTAAAGCATCTATTAAAAGGGCAATATGTCACTCATATTCTCAAACTCTTTGAGAATAGATTCCCTACAGAATACTTAAGGGACATATATACGTTCGATATAAGGAATGTTTTCACTTAAAGAACATATATACTAAAGCCAATTAGGTTTTTATTTACATTCACATGCTGAGTATAAGCTCTACGGTATACATTGCTAACATATAAATACCCCTAGTCTTTAGCTTTTCTTCTCACTTTTACCTTAACTTTTTATCACTCTGCCAAAATTTTTCCAGAGCTCCCATTTTGTAACTTTGTTCATCAGTCTCCATCTTTTTCCAGAAACTCATCTCTTGTTCAATAATGGTTCCTACAAAACAACAATAAGAACAATAACAACAAGCTAAGAAGATCAAGGCCCAGAGTAAGAAGAGGCCTAGGAAGGAAGATGTCGTAGTCGAAAGCAATGAAACTCTAAAACATGTCACAGAGGGGGATTCTAAGAAAACTAGAACCTTCCCCCCCCTACTAAGAGAACTTTCAGTAATGACAATGTGTATAGAACCCAAGTATTGGTGCCTTTCTGGAAAGATTTCGCTCCCACCCTTTCTGAGGAGTGGAATCAGTTCAAAAGAAACTATAATAACATGCTACATTATCCTCCCTTCACCTTCACCTTTCCCAAACCAGAATAGAGAGTTTATACCCCTCAAGCCCAACTAGAACTGCTTAAGGACAATGAGCATTATATTGCCTTTTTGGAGCAGCTGAGGAATGGACTTTATTCCCCCCTTATACCTCTTTTGTAGACTACTTCAAGAGGTTCAAGCTAAATCCTTTAATGGTTACCCCCAACAACATTCTAGATATGCACTGTTTCAAGGTGCTGTGTTATGCGCTGGGTGCCAAAATGCCTATGCTTCCATGTTCCATATATTCTTCTGGATCGCCCCTTGCAATGGTATCCTGAGCATGTATATAGTTGCCTGTAACACCCCTTTTTCAAAAATATTCATTTTGAGACATTCATATGTATAGTAAAATAAACTATTCAAAGTTTATTTTAAAATTAGTAAATAATAAATAATAATTAAAATATATTCATTTCAAAATAAAATTTATCTCAAAATTCTTTCTCAATTAAAATTAAAATTTAAAATATTTAAATAAATATCCTCCAAAATAATAATAATAAAAAAAGGCAAATCGATAATATAAATAAAATTTTTCAATAAATAAATCAAAGAAACTATTTATTTCCATCTAGATTGTTGGCCTACCTAAAACGTCACAAACTTAACTCGAACAATTAGAATGAGTCACAACTAACGCTCTTGAAAAATAGGTGGCAATGAGTGAGTTGCCTACTCAATAAGCGTATTTAAATATATCTATATATACATTCATATAGTAGCTGCATGCATACATACATAAATATAATAACAACAATTCATATAATTATATTATTCACATTCTAAAATCATATAAATCAGAAAGTTTCTACAAGTGACACTTGCAAAATATTCATAATAATTAACATGGTTTCACATTTATATATTTTTAATTAATTGGGTCCAGCTTACCTATTTAAGTTCTAATTAATGGTTTGTTGGCTATTCATTTCAATTGTATATCAATATCAGCACAGGATACCATGGACATTACGTATCCCGACACCACCCCAGTGTCTAGTAAGCAACACAGGATATTCCCTGTTACCCACCATGTGGTGCCTAGAAATATATTAATCAATTGGCACACAACCTAATTTTATAACCATTGGATATACCTAATCTAGGTAAGCCATCAATTCATATTTATTTCAGTTTATACACATGTCTCAAGATCCATATTCTCATGTAATAGATTTGTCAAAATAATCTCAACAATCACCATAAGTCAAATATTCTTATTCTCATATGTTCAATAATTCAAGCAACATGACACATTCTCTATAACTCAATTCACATTTCACTCATGTAATTCATTCCAAACCAATTCAAATCATCAATTAGAACACATCGAATAATTATAACAATCATCATTCATATAATTCAACATTCATCATTACAAATAGCAAACAAGTAGCAACTATTATATATAAATACATAAATATAGTTAACTTACATGTAACTAAGCAAAAATAATTAGCTATTCCCTTGGCCTATCAAAAAAGCTCCATATGGTCGTATGGGCTTTTACCATATGGGCATATAGGTTAGTTAAATTTGAAATAAATATAGCCATTGGGAACCATATGGGTGTATGGGTTAGGTAAGTTTGAAATAAATATAGCCATTGGGAACCATTTGGTCATATGGTGCCCTGTCCATACGAGTATATGGAACTTACCCAAAGTTCCATAGATCTCTGTACTACCAAATGGACGTATGGATCTTTGCCATACGGTCATAAACAAAGTTCCATATAGGCGTATGGATTATCTCCATGCAGGAGTTTGCCTGTTTTTTGCACAATGCTAAAACACTTTGTTTATAAAACAATTATTAGTCCATTCAAGGGAATGGTAATAACATGTTAGAGAGAAGTGAAGAAGAAGAAATGGTAAGAGGCTATAATTTATGTTGGGAATGACATTTACTAATATTTTTGACACTAGAAATGCAATAGCAAGACATGATATTGCAGCTGGTGCGAAGTTACTCTACACCCTTACAAATCCACTAGGCTTAACATAAGATGCAAGAATGGTAAATGGTTATGATTTTCCATTATTCATTTCAATAGATGGTAGAAATCTTGGTTTAGTAATTAAGACCTTCAGGGATGAACATAAGTACCTTAGATATTACATATTACTAAGTGCATCTTAAAAGTTCTTAGCTAAGTACTTCATAGATAAGATTTGCAAGAATCAATAGTGATATGGGTTAAGAATAATATGGACTTAGACATAACTTAAGACTTAAGCCTAATCAAAGCATGCTCTCACTACAGGGAGTGAAGGGATCCGTTAGCGAATGACTCCCCTCGGCTTGGCTGGATCCGAAGCCTTTGCCTACCTTCTGCTGTTCAAAGCATCTTGATCCAATCAAGCCCTACCACTTGTCATCCATCCATATGCAAGCTGTCACATTTTGCCCTTCTAATGATGACATATAAACTAATCTTAAGGTGCCACGTGCACCCAATCAAGGTTCTTCGAATATATAAATATAGGGCCTCTATTCATTTCAAAAGTAAGTCCAACTATCCATTCTTATCTACGCTTTCTCACTCTTTATCCTTTTCCACCTCACTGACTTGAGCCTTGTAAGATTATCGTTAAACACATCATCTGTCTCTTTGACTCTTGTTCTTTCTGTGCAAGTTTCTTACAATCCAAGCAAATTCTCTTCTAGCCTACATTGAAACCTATCACACACTTGGGAGAACAATCACATCATTTTGGCAATGTATTTCCGTAAAAAAAAATGTATTTTTTAATTAATTTCAGCTTTTGTATAATTTTGTAAAAGTTCCATTAAAATAATATATATATTTTTTTTATAAAAAAAATAAAATTTGGTTAGGCTTTTGGTCCATGAATTTGGGGCGCAAGCCCATCATTAACGTTTCAATTCCCTCCAATCATTTTTCTAATTCAACGATTTCAATTTGCTCCCACACTTTTTGAGGTCACTCCAAAAAAATCCTACGTTCTCCCTTCCAATTTTTGAAAAAGGCAATTCCCAACTTCAGCTCAAAGGTGAGTTACCATCTTCTTTCAATTCCTCTGAAGTCTTGCATGCAAATTTTGGGTTCATTTTTTGCTACTATTTTCTTGAATTTTTGGGTATAAAAATAACAGTATCTGATTGAGGTACTCAATTTGAAGAAGTTATATTCATGATGGTATCTTTATGTATTCGAACTGTGAACTTTGGTTTTGTTTTTGTTTGAGCCTATAAGAGAAATGTGTTTTGAGTGAAATCTGAAAACTCTTTTAAGTGGAGAGTAATTTTTGTCTTCTTGCTATGAAAATGGGAGCTTAAATCCTAAGCAGAATTGTAGTTTTATGATGGGTTTTTTTTACCGAATTGATAGTTTGATAGAAATTTGGTTTTAGATGATTTAATAGCTTTAAGAAAAATAATAATAAACTTTTAGTTCTGTTCTAGATGGCTTTTCTATGGAATTGCTACATTAGAAGCACTACATGCTATTAGGTTGCTTGGATAAGTTTGTTATACTTGAGTGCATCGATTTGTCCTATACTTACAAATACTTAAGATAGAAAAATATGAGTTTGAATTGAAAAGTTGGATTATAGTTTATTAGACATTGGAAACCCTAGGGAAGGAAGTGCTAGGTACAAAGAGATCATTGAGGAAGAAAGCAGGTTCCCAAAATTATGATGAGAATTTAATGGATGACTTGATAGAGAAGCATTTGGTTTCTTCAAGAAAAAGAATGGATGAAAAAGGATTTAGAAAAAGAAATTGAAACCGAGGCAATGATAGAAATATCTCTAGGTTTCCCAATTGACATATTGCTTGAAGAGTAGATTCAAGCTAGGGTGGTTAGACAATTGGGTGGTAAAGAGCAGAATGACTATATTATTGAGAAATCATATCCTTGCACGCTGGAGGAGTAGTGTGAAGGTATGGTTATCCAAGGGACAGATTAAAGAAATTGTGAGCAATGAGTATGAGCATTTGATATCTATTGCATATGATTTCATTTTCTATAATGGCTATATAAATTTTTGGGTTTTATCAACACTGACTTCCCCCTGTACCGAAATTGAAAAATGAAGGGTTTGTCATAATTATTGGCACGGGACTTTCTGGTGTATCAGCAGCTAGGCAACTCATGTCCTTTAGTTTCAAGATTATAGTTTTAGAAGGTAGAAATCATCCTAGTGGGAGAGTTTATACCCAGAAAATGGGTAGGACAGGCCAACTTGCAGCTGTGGATCTCGGTGGCAGTGTTATTACGGGATAATTGTCCATTGTACAAATCGGATGGAGCTCCTGTTGATCAGGAAGTGGATGATAAGATTGAATTTATCTTCAATAAGTTGCTTGAAAAAGTCATGCAACTTAGAACAATAATGGGTGGCTTTTCAAATGATACTTCTTTTGGTTTCATTTTAGAGAGACTCAGGCAATTGTATATTGTGGCTAGAACTATGGAAGAGAGGCAACTACTTAACTGGCATCTTGCTAACATGGAATATGTAAATGCAAGATGTCTCTCAAATCTGTCAGCTACTTATTGGGATCAGGATGATCCTTATGAAATGGGACGAGACCATTGCTTCCTAGCTGGAGGGAATTGGTGATTGATAAAAGCTTTGTCTGAAGGGGTTCCTATATTCTACTAGAAGAATGTGAATACTATAAGATATGGGAGTGAAGGGGTCATAGTGATTAATGGTGAACAAGTGTTTCAAGCAAATATGGTTCTGTGCACAGTGCCTCTTGGAATTTTAAAGAAAGGAAATATCAAATTTGAACCAGAGTTACCCAAAAGGAACCTTGTTGAAATTGATAGATTAGGTTTTGGGTTTCTTAATAAAGTGGCAATGGTTTTCCCCAATGTTTTTTAGGGTGAGGAGCTGGATACTTTTGGATGTCTTAGTGAGAATAGTAGTAAGTGTGGAGAGTTGTTTTTTTTTCTATGGTAACCACAGTATTTCTGGAGGTCCAATGCTTATTGCATTGGTGGTTGGGGAAGTTGCACAATCATTTGAATATACAGATCCATCTGCAATACTTCATCGTGTTTTGAGCATTCTCGGAGGTTATCTTAATCATTTGAGTTTGCCTAAAGTTTCCATCTAAATCTACCCTATTGTGCTTCTCTTTCTCATCCTCCATGTATCTCTTCTTTTTCACTTATGGATGTTTTTATAGGTATATACAATCCCAAAGGTATTGATGTTCTTGATCCCATACAAATAATTTGTACAAGATGGGGTAGTGATCCTTTCAATTATGGTTCATATACTCATGTTTGGGTGCACTCATCTAGCAGTGACTATGATTTACTAGCTGAAAGTGTTAAGGGACAGTTATTTTTTGCAGGTGAGGCAACAACTAGGCAATATCTAGCTACAATGCATGGTGCCTTCTTGAGTGGTTTAAGAGAAGCTTCTCGCATTTTAAGAGTCAGTAAAAGCTGGTAGAGTAATTCGAGGAATCCTATTCAGAGGAACATTAGACTAGGCAATGATTCATGGGTAGATCCATTTAGGAGACCTAACGTAGAATTTGGAAAATTTTTATTTATATCTAATCCCTTGACAGAAGACTCACAGACAATGGGTATTATGAGAGTTACTTTTGAAATTTATGGAGATGATCTGAAGAAGGAATTAGAGAATAGCTTCCAAAATTTCTTAAGCCTACCATTGCATCTTTATGTGTTGTTATCTTGGTAATAGGCATGTGAGCTGCAGGTAATGACTGGGAGTAACGAGGAAAAATTGTCATATTTGACAAAAAACTTGGGACTGAAGCAAATGGGACCTGGTGCACTGGTGAATGTTGCTAGCTCCTTAATTTCTAGCATTAGTAATGCATGAAGAGGCTGGGGCAGGAAATGGATAATTTCTCAGCAACTTGGTTCTGTGTAGAGACACTACGAGTTTTTGGCCTTTAGAGCCTTTGAATTTGATATGGAGTATTTTGATGCAAATTTAGATGCTAGATCTTAAATTTGGTATGCCTAACACTCCTAAGATTTGCACAATTTTGTATATATCTAGTTGTGTAGGTTATTCATAAACTCAGAGATCTATTCTTAGAGTTTGACTAGGAAAACCATTTGTTTGTTTACCATGAAACATTCTTTATCCAACCATGAATAGCTTAGGGTCATTAAAGTTTACTGTAGGTAAAAGTTGTTTATACATGTTACTTACAGTTGAGAAGCACTGCAGAAACAAAAGATTGTTGTATTTTTTTAGCTCTTCTACCTCTGTAAACCCTTGTTATTTTTTTGTTCATGGATTTCTTTGTTGCACATTCATTTCAGAGATAGAATACCTTTTTATATTATCATATCATGAAATTCAGAAATTGTCCCAATACCTATTAGAATAGTGAGGAATGAAAAAGGATAAGATTGAAATGACCAAACTCAACAAAATTGAAAATTAAGGTGCCACATTTTACATGAAGTTGACACAAGGATGATAGATGCAGTCAAGAAACCTGCACTTAAAGTAGCCAAAGCAAACACAAGAGGAGTAGTCGCCGCATGTTGGTGACCGAGGACAACCTCTGCAGTTGTTTTGGGTAGCTCTTTCTTCTTCGTCATTATAGGTTATTCAACACTAATATATTTAGTAACAAATATGTATCTTTTATCATTGCTAGTATATAATTAGATAATTCAATCATTTCATACTATAATATAGTTTATGAAAGGATAATTAAATTAAACTTACTTGATAAAGGAGGAAGTATCATAACATTTCCATGTTTTGTTAAGCAAAGCATCATGGTAGATCCTACAGTCCTCCTTTGTTCTTAGGAAAAACGTTCGTTGTTTGTTGAATATGGGGCATTAGATGAACTCATCACGATGAAATATTTGACTAATGGATCCATTCACCACATTTGTACTATGTTTGTAGTAGTTCATCAATGGAGTTTTCCAAAGAGGAACTTTCTTATCATTCAATATTACCCATTGCTCTGCCACTTACTCCTTTCCTCCCTCCTTGAATGCTTCTCAAATTCATATGGCCTTAACCTTTCAGCATTTTTTTAATACAAAAATGATCATTTCTGATACTACTCAACCTTGGCCTGGTTCGGCCCTAACAACACGATTAGGCCCAGACCAAATCCTATATCGCTTAGTCCCCACCGAACCCGAAGCTCATCACAAGCTTTGACCGCTAGCGACCCTCGGGGTTCGGGATTTGATAACAGACAGGTGTCACAAGCCCCACTAAGAGGCACACTACCAAAGTACCCAGAGCTGACACATGTCCCCTTCAACTAGGTTTTTCACCTTATAAATACAGACATTAACAGCCTGAATAAGGTAATGCAAACCTATCCTCTAAAACTCTCAACTATACATTATTCCAGTTGTGTTCCAACTTTTCACTGACTTAAGTGTCAGAGGGTATTACCAGACACAACGTCTGGCACCCTTGATCGATCTCTTTCTATGCAGGTTCCATCCAGTTCGACCAAAATAGTTCCATCCCAGCATGACAAAATCAACACGCATCATTTGGCGCCGTCTGTGGGAAAATGATTGACAGTTTCCTTCAAACACACTCTCAAAAACCTATATCACAGATTTAAAACTCACAATGGAACACACCCAAGAAGAAGCCTGTATGGTAGAAGACAGCCCCCTCCTACTACCACTAACCCAGCAGTAATCACACCTCAAACACTACAAAACCCAACTGCAGCTCTAGCTAACATAGCTGCCTCTCTACAAAGCTTGCAAAACCTAATGAATCAGCCACAAGTCCCAAGCCCTTCTACCTTAGCTTCATAACCCACTCAGCCTTAGGCAACACCTGACCTAGTAATTGCCTTACAATGCTTACTCAGTAACCTAGTTCCCTTGATTACACCTCTCTAAGCAGCGAAGAGGCCTGACCCCACCAGTTAGAATGGATGGAAATCTCCTAGAGGGAGATTAGGGAGTGAATGTCAATATCTCAGCTGAAGTATCAGCAGCCAAGCCGGCTGAGGAGAGAAACCCACACAGATCAGCATTAGTAGTGC
>CAOJBK012440793.1:0-11043 GCA_948294925.1 Codiaeum variegatum | reverse complement strand
AATAATCTACCTAGACTTCGACTCATATTACTCAAATTGCATGGTCAATCAACACATCAACGAACATAACAATCAATCATTAAGTGGGATTTTTCATCAATTCTAGGTTTAAATCTTTCTCAAGCAATTAAACCCCTAATTTCTAAGTAATAAGATGGAATCTCTTCTCAATCCTATTCAATTAGAAAAAGCATGAAGATATAATGAAAAATATGTGAACCCTAGGAGTTTGTGAATCTATCTCTAGCAAACACAACAATCCTATTAAACTCTTGATTGTTCTAGGTTTAAACAATCTATATCTAGCAAAGTTTAAACAACATAAACCAATCCACACGCTAGTGATATAATTGATTTTCAGATTAATAATCAAGAGATAAACTTAATGAAAAACCAAATATTCATTGAATAAAAATCGATCCATCCATACAATCGAGTAATACTCATCTAATCTAGGTAGATAAAGATGTTTAGCTCATGATCAAAACAAAAGAACCAGAAACGATTAAGAAATTATAAAAACCCATGAATCCCATGATCACTTTGATGGATTTCCACTCCAATTTCCCTTATTCTAGCTTTGATTCCATGATGATCTATGTAAATCTCCTTTGGAATCCTTCCTTGACTTGTTTTTCATCTCTCCTGATCTATTTTCAGCCGCCAACACCCTTCCAATATGTTTTTCATCCCTTTTTATACTTGGATTCCAATAGAAGTCTGTTTCCATAAGGTTTCTGCTGAAATTTCGAATTCCGTAAGTTAGCACGGGCACCTGGCACGGCCGTGCCAATGCCCATGCCAGAAAATTGGTGTTCCTTAGCCTGGCATGGTCGGCTGGCATGGCGGTGCTAGGGGACCGTGCCAGGCCACTGCCTGGGAGCCAGTAGCTTGGCACGGTTGGCTGGCAAGGCCGTGCCATCTCTCTTGCTAGGCTATTGTCTCCTCCTGCCTCCCACAGGCTGTGCAGCCTTTGGCATGGTCGTGCCAACGCCCGTGGGAGGTGTTGTCCACCATTTTCACTCTGTTTTCGCCCGTTTTCTTCATCTTTCAAACCCGAACTTCAAAATAATCCTTTCTAACCTTGGATTTCAATTAATTTCTTGAAAACAACTAAAAATACTTAGAATAAAAAAATCAAATTCAATTTAAAGCACAAAATCGTCAAGAAAATGGGAAATACTAATGCATAATTTATCAATTAGCAGTACCTAGAATCAGACCTCTGATTTTTGAGCAAATATTTGATATCTAGATGAAATAATTAGACTTTATAGTCTTCTAAAAAGTTGTATATATTTCTCATATCTTTCCAAAGATACCTAAATTGTATCAATTGGATTTCTGTAGCTTGAGTTATGCTCAAAATACCAAGATAGGGTCAAACTAGCCAGAATTTCGCAAATTGGACAGTGAGCTCTCACAATCACTGGCATGGCCCATTCTGGTGATCATGCGAAGCTTATGTTTCTCATTTTTTTTCAGCATTTCTCACACTCTGGCTCACAAGCCATCAGCCAGACCTTGGGACAACCCCGTAGCTTGATTTTTCGCTCTGTTTTAAAGTATTTTCTTCATTTTTAAAAAACCTGAACCTTGAAGTAGTTCCTCCGAGCTTCAGAATTCAATTGATTGCTTAAAAATACATGAAAAAAACTAGAAAAAGCATATTAAATTCAATTTAACAAGTAAAACCATCAAGAATATAGGAGAAAATAATGTATAATTTTCTAGTTATGACCTTTTACCACAAAATCCAGGATCTCATTGATGAGAAGAAAATTCTATTTCTTGAGGTCAACATTGGTACTAATCCCCTTCCTAAGATACTGTCAATGCCGTACTAAATGAATTCAAGAAAGGTGAATCCACTAATCTCATCACTGATGCTATGCATCTGAGCAACTATCATTACACCGGAGATGATCAGTCTTCCTCAGAGAAGTTACTCTCCCCAGTTTGCTCACCTATAATTGGTCAAACTTCCTTAAGGAGATCAATTCATAACTGCTGTTGTGTCATCATAGACCTGAGGCATCTGAGCCAAGAAATATATGCCATTACAAGAAGTGGTCGTATTACTCAAACTCCTGCTCTCGCCACATTCTTTAGAGAACCAGTGGCTCCAACTAGAGGGACTCTTAAACCTAATGAGGATCCCATTTTGAAATAGCTGAAGAAGACACGGGCCAACATTTCCATCTGAAAACTTACTCATGTCTTCCTATCCTCATCGCCAAGCTCTTTGCAAGGCTTTGAGTCAGATTCAAACATCTCCCCTGATACTTTGGTTGCATCAATTACTAATTCCACAAAGGGGACTACTATCTCTTTCTCTAACAGTGAGATTCCACCTAAGGGTCCTCACAATGATTCTTTGTACATTACTGTCATCACACGAGATAAGAATGTCCCTATGACCTTAGTAGACAATGGATCCGCATTGAACGTTTGCCCTTTGAAGGTTGCTAGTTGCTTAGGGTTAGCTACTAATGACTTCACCCCCTCTAATCAGATTGTAAGGGCATATGACAACCCTAAAAGAGAAGTTCTTGGGGTGGAAACACTAACCATCACTATGGGTCCGACTACCTTCAAAATCCCCTTTCAAGTTATTAATATATTAGCATGTTTCAATCTTCTCCTGGGTAGACCTTAGATTCACCAGGCCAAAGTTATACCATCTACTCTACACCAAAGAGTCAGGTTCCTATTGAAAGGTAGCATTATTACTATTAAGGCTGATATGTCTGGAAAATCTGAAATCCTAGACATTGTACCCATTTTGTAGATCCAGCTTGAGTTGTCGACATATCCTTTATTTGGCTGCTGAAGACTTGAAAGAGCCACTTGCCTTGGATTTCGGTCCTTATTGAAACCCGATGGTTGGGAATATTCTTAAACATGTGGCCTATTGAAAGGTTTTTCAACTTCGTTAATGAATCGTTTGAACTCTTCACACAACTCATGTCTATATTTCATCAAATTCACATGCTCTAATCTCTAAACATTAATTGTAAATAAGATGAAATGACGCTCATCAAATAAACAAGATCTAATATCGAAAGATCATCTGTAAACGAGATGAAACATAGATACCCTCCTTAATCTATTTCTCTAAAAAAATCACATACATCTCATGTATGAATTCAAGAAATTTATTTTGTTCTTCCACTTTGTCTAACAAAGAGTGATCTAGTCACTTTTGCCTTCGTGAATTGAACATCAAGATATGCTAGGATCCTTATAAATTTAATTATATGTTCAATTCTATCATCATCAATAATTAATTAAAGTCTTTAATTAATTATTAATATGATACATATAAGCTAATGAGAATCACCATTTGGTATGTGACTTACTAGGTTCATGTTCTAATTGGCAATGGGATAAAGAAAAGTCTTTTCTTCCCTCCAAGTGTGTTAACCTAATTCCACACTTAGTTCTGTAACTAGTGAGTGACGTCTAGTATAACATATCATGACTACCCAATTAGAAATGAATATCGGTGATCATATCCTTGACATAAACATGGACCTCTCGATCATGATTACCCTATACTCGAATCCCTTCATTATAGATTCTCGATCTTAGCTAGGGTTATGAAATAAGTCAAACCCTTTGTGCTAGATCATATGACCTCTATCCAGTATGAGTTCTCGATAAACCGGTTCCTACTAGAAACTCTTTCTAGTGAACCTTTCCACTCTGGCCAGAGATTTGCATATCAAGAACAACCAGAAGTCATAGGAGCCATTCTTTAGTTACCCAAGTTAATGAATTATTTATTGGTTAAACACTTATCCTAACATATCACAGATTATGGCCACCACATGCCATATACCAATATGTGACTAGCATTGGTATGTAAGCAGTAACAAACCATAGCCTCTAATATGTCAGATAATATGTCACCTTAAGTCTAAGGATTATATGCACAATCATAATCTAGATGATGCAATATTGACTGGTAGGTAAATACCCATGTATCCATCATGTAACGTCACTGTTCAACTACTCATCTCATAAGTGTGCTCACTTATGGTCACAACATCAAATGTTTGTAGCATGTGACTCACTACCTCCATATCGATAAGTATCTCATACTTATCATGGGTGACAATAGAGGTGATGGTCTTGTAGATTAATGGTGTCCTTACCAATAATCCTATGATCATGAACAACCTTTAAAGCATCTATTACAAAGGCATTCTGTCACTCATATTATCAAACTTTTCGAGAATAGATTCCCTACAAAATACTTAAGGGACATACATATATTTGATACTAGGAATGTATTCATCTAAAGAATTTATATACTTAAGTCAATAAGATTTTTGTTAACATTCACATGCTGAGTGTAAGTTCTAAGATATATACTATTAATAATATTAACATTTTTCTTAGATAATTTTTATAATTAATTAGTCACTAAATTTAAACTTGATTTTTCTATGTCATTTAAGACATACATTGCATGTGCGAACACATAAGTTTTTATCAATGAGTAATAATAATAAATTTATACACATATATAATTTATGTGGTGATTTTAAGATTTTAACATTGTAAAATTAATCGAAGTAAAATAATAAATACATAAGTATATACTTTACATAATTTATGTTCAACATTGTTAATGAAAACATATTTAAATTATCATATATAATTTTATGGACGAATGTATAAAACAAAACACCATATATGAACCTATATTATTATTAAATTACAATAACATTATAAAAATTATATAAGAGATTATTTTTTCTTAATGAAACATCGTATAATAACTTTATTTATATACATCTTATAATGATAATTTTAAGTTGGTTTATGAAAAAAAAAAAAGATAACACTAATTTATTTTATGAAATAAATACATTGAATTAAAATAATAGAATTGGATTTTATATACATTGTAAGAAAATAACAATATATATTTAGTAATAAGATAAAAAAAATACTTAATAAACTTTATTTTTATTTAAAATATATAATACATTTTATTTATTTAATATATTAATTGTATCTTTTTCAAAAGATTTAACAACAAATTCGTACAACTCACGAGAATATTGGTAGTTAATTTTAAATTTGTAATTTACATAATAAAAATTTTTATGATTAAATTAAAAAAAGAACTTTTAACAAAATTATAAATTTAATTACCAATAGATTAACAATTAGAATTATGATTATTTGCTTTAATCTATCCAAAATCTTTGATCGTTTAAATTTAAAATTTATGACAAATCGTAGTTTATATGAGTTCATTTAATTTTTTTTTCTAAAAAAAGTTTATTTTTTAAAAATTATTTTAAATAAATAGGATGTGGATTTGATAAATATATATTTTTAATTAATACTAATTTTTTCCTACATAAAAGTGATAGTTAATTTCAAATGAATAAATTACTGGTTAGTTCTTAAGATTTGGCCAAATTAACGACTTTATCTTGACATTTTGAAAAAAATATAAAAATTTTTATGATTTGTCAAATTAACTATAATAAATTACTTATTACTTATTAGATTTTTGCATAATTTATATTTAGATGAGTTAAATTATATAATACTTGTTGAAAATGGATATTACTAAAATGTCCAACAAAATTTTTTGATAAAATATTTTGGATATGTGTTCATTTTCTATCAATATCTATTTTTAACAGTTATTATATAATTGAACTAATTTCTTCTTATATATTGTTGAAAAATGATCAATTTACGAAAATAAATTAAAAAAAGAAGGGACTGTAGATTTAATAATTAATTTGATTAAATTTTATAAATTTTTTATATTATTTTTCAAAATGTGTCTGACGAAATAGATCAAAAGAGATTAAATAATAACTTAAACATTTAAAATTTTTAAGTTTATGCAGGATGAGGCAGAGGAATAGGATAAAATACTTCACCGTCCATCCATCGGTTACCTTAATTAAAGAAGAAAAAGAAAAAAAAAAGTATTTGCTTAAGAAGTAACTGATCAGTGATTAGTACTATATATTCATTAATTAATATGTGTAATAGTGTTGAAATGATGATAAATAGTGGGAAATAAGGCAAGAGACAAGCTTTTTGTAGAGTTTAGTTTAAAAAAAAAATGAAGAAAATGAGATGGAGAGCATTATCATCGAATTACGAGAAGGGTAATGTGGATGGGTCGTTTTCTGGTACACAGGAGCTGTTCCATTGCACACTAAAAACTAACAACACAAAGGTAACTTACTAAAGTCAGTTTGTATTTGAGAAGGGAAACACCAAAGTCATGCATGTCAGAGAGATAGAAAGTTAAAGCAACAAATCTTTAACTTTATAAAGAAAATCGGTGAGTTGGGAAATGGGGGCCTTATGGTTTTTTGGGAAAAAAACCTCCTTTTGAAATCTCTGTAACCAAACAAAATTAAAGTTGTTCTTGTAGCATTGTTGCTAAAGTGAAACAATGACAATTGGTTTAAAATTCAATCACTAAATCTTAGTAATTTAAATTAAAGATTGGTTTTTTATGAGACCCATAAGCTAAAGATAAAATAGGTGGGTGAGGGGTGGTGGTGGTGGTGGCGGTGGTGCTGATTCAAAGGTAAATAGGGGTAGGGAACATTCTGAGATTTGGCTGTCAAAAGATTAGGATGAGGAACAGGTCATTTTTTTGATGGGATATTTTTTGGTTTTGTTGGGTGGATTTGGTGATATGTGGGGTTACTCCTTTTGGGGTTTGTCCTGCAGGTAATAGCCTTTTTCATGTATTGAACGTTTGTGTTCTGTTCTCTTCTGCTCCCATTGCCATGCTCTACTTGTTTTGATTCTTCTTTTGGTACTTTTTAAGTAGCTAAGAGATAGAAGGTCCTTTGCTTTGGGACACTTTTCTGGAGAGCCATCATCAAGTTGAATTGCCATAATTTGATTCCCATTCTTTCATTCTTTGTCTTTTATTCCTTTTATATCTACTACCATTTAATTCTTGTACTGATAGTATTCTACTTTTCTTGTACAAATCTTTGTGCTTATATTTTATCCTTGTTTATGCTGTTCTGTGCATTAGAGGTGGCTCCCATAAGCTTAATAGTCTAATGAAAATAACGTGTTCTAAAATGACTAGCAAAAGATGGTATTGGGTGGTGTTTTGAAGCTGATAATAAGTTTTCCCCTAGTAAAGTTTTAATTTTTATTTTTAAAGAATATTGTATGTTGTTTAAATTGATATGTGTCACATTCTTGACTTTGATTCTACCAATCTTGGGTATTCAGGTACACTTTGAAATTGACAACGTTGGTGGTAGTGATGCTCCCTTGTATAAAATTGATGCTTGTTGTCCACTCTTTGGGTGGTTCATTGAACTGATATCAAGATATGCTGTTCTTTGGTTGCAGGTGTTTGAAGCTTAAATTCAAGAGCTGATTTGTAAAGAATTTCTGGTCTTGAAGCTTTGTGGACCAGAATAAAAAGGGGTTTTAGTAGTTTGTGAATGTGAGATCTATTAAGCATAAACAAATGATATAAAGACGGTGGTGTCAGTTTTGAGCAAGTGAGGGTGTCTCATTTTTTAGTTTATTTAAAATTCTTAAGACAGTTTTGAGGCAATGTCTCCTTTGTTAACCTTCCCAGTCCTGGCTCTTTGGACTCTGTAACCAATTTAGGAAGCAAACTCACTTCACTTTGTCAAAAATCAAACTATCCTCATTCACTCATTTTCTTTCTCATCTCAGCCTTATTTTGTGGCCAAGATTCGGTCTTACTAAGAATCTTATCATCAAGCAGCTTTTGAGGGGTTTATTTTTCCTTGAAATCTTCCTTGGTGATTTTAGTTCACTAAATTGTTGATTTGGTACAAGTCAGAACTTAAAAGAGGAAGCTGAGGAGCTGATCTTTATTTGCCAAAATGAAATTCATGAAACTTGGATCCAAGCCTGATTCATTTCAGTCAGATGGGGACAATATTAGGTGAGTCTTAGATCCTTCTTTGGCTATCTATTAAATTCACTTTTGCTGTTTAAAAACTGGTACTTGGATTCAATCTCACCAATAAAACTAATGAAACTACCCTTCCCTTAGTTATCCGAATATAAACATGTATATGTACACAACTCAACTCAATTATTTATCCAAATATAAACATGTATATATACACAACTCAACTCAACTAAGCCTTAGTCCTAAGCTAAATGGGTCAGCTATATGTTGGTGTTTTCCAATTGAGTTATTTCCATGTGCCTTAATGTATTTATGTTTTGCTGTTAATACATGTGTATTGATGTTTAGTTTTGGTATTTTGAGGGCATAGTCTCTCTTCAGTCTACTAAAAGTCAATCGTTTTAAGTTCAAGTTTTAACCAGTTAAGGACAACCTTGGCATATTATTTGAGAAAATAGTTCAAACTGTACAATTTCTGGGTTTAGCTTGCCGCTAAATTTTAATTTTGTTCTGTAAAAATGTTTTATTTTTCCTGCCCTGTACTTCTAGGGATACCAAGGATGTGTAGAAACCTGTTTTACTGCAATGACTTCAATAGTTCAATTTTCTCTCTTTAAGCTGTTTCTGTTTGTAAAATAGTATATATGTTATTTATTCTCTCATTTTTTGCTTGGCTTTTTAAATATTAACTTAAGCTTTCCAATTAACTTCAAGGTGTTGATCTATGAAGTAGTTTTAACTTGCCATCATAGCCCAACCAAACTCCTCTGGCTCAAATTTCCCTGCATAATACTTTGAACTTCTCTAGCAAATGAGGAAACTTTTCTCATTTTCCCCTTTTTGCATAGTTGTGTTCGCACAAAGTCTAGTTCTTCTGATTTTTTAGGGTGTTTGGAAGGTTCACACACGTAATATTTGTTAAGCTTAGTCCCGTTTGAGATATTACAATGACTTCTTCATATCAATTTAGTTGTTTACTAAAGGAATAAATCTCTAATTTTTTGTTACCATTAGATTCCTCTGTTATTGTCAGTTCGAGTAAAATGATCCTTGTAATTTATAGTAAGCTGGCATCAGCTTGCTCCATCTCTCTGCCAATTGGGCATGGAGTTCCTTGGAGTGAAAAAGCAGAACTAAGCAATATTTTATATCACAGACCAGTTAAAACACTCAAATCATCTTGTTGAATATATCCCTATCCTTCAATCATATAATAAAATATTAGCAGCCATTCCTTATTACATTTCTAATGATAATATCTTCAATATTTCACTGAAACTTGATAATTGGCTTTCTCTATTATAAATACTCAAAATTAAGTACATTTCTGTCAATTTTGCTGGTAACCTGACTGGAGAAACTTGTACTCTTCCAGGTATCTCGTAACTGAACTGGCGACTGACATTGTGGTTAATGTTGGAGATGTGAAGTTTTATCTGCATAAGGTATGAATTCTATGTTATCTCAAATGACTTATGAAACCACATGTAACACAGAATAAGAGCTTACAAATATGTTTCAGACCCATTCTGCTTTTAGAATAAAGGGGGATAATTATGGTATTCATGACCAGGTCTAATGTACTACTTTTTATGTTCTTCCTTGTTGAACATTCCTATAACTCTTTGATTAAATGTGTCGACCGCTTGGTTGTTTCATAATGGTACTTTGCACTAGTTTATCTGTCTTGGTGACGCCTCTTCATCCTGCCTTCCCTTTATGTTCATTTTCCTAGTTTTGAATAAATAAAACCTACTTAACCAGTCACGCCAGCTATATTTTCTAATATACTCTTTCAGTTAATAGCACTTGCACATTTGTTATCAGACATACTTGTTTGATTGCTTTAATTTGTAAAATGTTTCTGTAGTTTCCATTGTTATCCAAGAGTGCACATCTGCAGAAGTTGGTTGCAAACTCAAATGATGAGAGCAATGACGAAATTCACATCCAGGATATTCCTGGTGGACCTGCTGCTTTTGAGATATGTGCAAAGTTTTGTTATGGTATGACAGTCACTCTAAATGCCTACAATGTGGTTGCAGCTCGGTGTGCTGCTGAGTACCTTGAGATGTATGAGACTGTTGAGAAAGGAAACCTTATTTACAAGATTGAAGTCTTCCTTAATACTAGCATCTTCCGCAGCTGGAAAGACTCGATTATTGTTCTTCAAATCACAAAGTCTCTTCTTCCATGGGCTGAGGAATTAAAGCTGGTTAGCCATTGTCTTGATTCCATAGCTTCAAAGGCTTGCATGGATACTTCCAAGGTGGAGTGGTCATACACCTATAACAGGAGAAAGCTCCCATCTGAGAATGGTAAGGATCCTGTCTGCAACAGTGTGAGAAAACCCCAAACAGTTCCTATGGATTGGTGGGTAGAAGATCTCTGTGAGCTTCACATTGATTTATATAAAAGGGTAATTACAACAATCAAAACAAAAGGAAGAGTCTCATGTGATTTAATTGGAGAAGCCTTGAGTCAATATGCCTTGAGAAGATTGCCGGGATTTAGCAAAGGTGTAATACAGAGTGGTGACATCATGAAATATAGATCGTTAGCAGAAGCCATTTTATGGCTTCTGCCCTCCGAGAAAGGCAGTGTTCCCTGTAGTTTTATGCTCAGGCTGTTACGAGCAGTGATTTTGTTAGAATGTGGAGATACCGAAAGGAATGAACTGATGAAAAGGATTGGCCAGCAGCTTGAGGATGCCACAGTGTGTGACATTTTGATTCAAGCTCCAGCAGGGGAAACAACAATGTATAACATTGATATTGTGCAAAACTTAGTTGAAGAGTTTGTGGCACATCAACAGACAATTGAGACTGATTTTCAAATAGAAAACGAATTCCAGGAGAGCCAAAGCCCAAAGTTGGGATCAGATGCTTCCAAAACATTAGTAGCACAGTTGGTTGAGGGCTACCTTGCTGAAGTTGCCCGAGATCCCAATTTACCTCCTTCAAAATTTGTTAGTCTTGCAGAACTTGTCTCAAGTTTTCCAAGACCATCACATGATGGGCTTTACCGTGCTATTGATATGTATCTTAAGGTAAGTTCCTCAGTACCTTTCACTCATGATTTCATTATATTTTTGCTGCAATGTTTAAATAATCTTTCTTAGCCTAAGG
>CAOJBK012440611.1:0-12484 GCA_948294925.1 Codiaeum variegatum | reverse complement strand
GTAGGTTTTTCCTTTTATACATTTTTTTTATTTTGTAGCTTTTTAATAAGTCTTTTTGTGATCAAACTTGACTTTAAAGATTCATACAATCTCCTTTCATTTATCCTTGGTCTCTTATATTTGGTTTTTCTTCCTCTTTCCTCCTGTTTACTTTTACAAGTTTGACATTCTTTATATATTTCACTTTGTACCTCTCTTGGGGTTGTTTTAATTCATTAGTTCTTGCCTACATGTTCTGTTTTATTGCTTTCATTTTTTCTCCTTGGAAAATTTTGAGCATGAGTCGTCCTCCCGATGGCTCGACTCATTGAGATCTAGGTATCCCTTTTGAGAGGATTTTTACTTGCTATGGAGGGCTTGGCACCTCATCTCATCAAGATTCTTTGTGCCCCCTTGGAGGGTCTTTTACTAGTCAAGCTGGTCTTGATGCCTCGGCAACTCGAGGTCTGGGTGCCCCCCTTGGAAGATCTTTTGACAGTTAAGTTGGTCTTGATTCCTTGACTCATCAAGGTCTTGGTGCCCTCTTGGAGAGTCTTTTTCCAGTCAAGCTAGTCTTGATGCCTCAGCTCATTGAGGTCTTGATGCCCACTTGGAGGGTCTTTTACCAGTTATGCTGGTCTTGATGCCTCGGCTCATCGAGGTCTTGGTGCCCCCCCTTGGAGGGTCTTTTGCTAGTCAAACTACTCTTGATGTCTTGGCTCATCGAGGTCTTAGTGCACCCCCTTAGAGGGTCTTTAGCTAGTATAGCTGGTCTTAGGTTCGGCTTTTAGAATATTGACAAGGAAAAGAGTGCCTTTTATTCTTAATTAAGAGTAGTATAATTTTAAGTGGTTTACATTCCATGTGTGGGGTACCTCCTTATTTTCTAAGGTTTGTGGCTTGTATGTTGCTAGACTAATAGCTCATTCAATAATGAATTGGCCTTCCTAATTTGGTGCTAACTTGCCTATCCCTTCTCTTTTTCCAATTGCTTCCAAGCTTCTCATTACCAGGTCCCCCACTTGAAATTTCCTACTTCGCACCTTCTGGTTGAAGTAATTAGCAACTCTATTTTTGTAAGATTCTATCTCTATTGAGACTTGTTCTCTTAGCTCATTTAGTAAGTATAAATCAATTCTTCTACCTTTTTCATTTTCTTCATCATCACAGTAACAAACTCTTCCACTGGCCTTCCCAATATCTACTGGAATGACAGTATCAGTCCCAAAATTGAGGGAAAAAGGTGTCTCGCCTATCGATTATTTGAGGGTTATTCTATAAGCCCATAACACATGGTACAATTCTTTTGCTTGATTTCTTCCACATCCTTTTAGCCTTCTCTTCAACCCTTGGACAATGGTTCGGTTGGTGGCCTCATTTTTCCCATTTTGATTGAGGGTGGGAGATCGAGGAGAAATGCTACTTTATATTGAGACCTTCACAGAAGTCTCTCATCTTGGCATTATCGAACTGCTTTCCGTTGTCATTGACAATCTGATGGGGCACTCCAAACCTACAAACGATGTTTCTTCATAGGAATTTCACCACATTCTCTGTCGTGATCATTGTTAGGGCCTCGGCTTCTACCCATTTGGTGAAGTATTCTACTGCTACCAAAAGGAACTTCTTCTGCCATGTGGTTACTGGAAATGGTCCCACTATGTCCACCACCATTTGGCAAAAAGCTATGGACCATATATAGGTATTTGTTCAGCTATCGGTACCTTGTTATTGTTGATGAACCTCTAGCATGCCTGACATTTTGTTATTAGCCTTATTACATCTTCCTTTACTATGGGCCAGTAATATCCTTGTCTAATGGCCTTGGCTGCTAAAGACGTGCATTCCACGTGCACCTTTGTGTATCTTCTTCAACACGTATTCAACTTCAGTGGGTGTCAGGTATCTAAACCATGGAAAAGAAAAGGCTCTCTTACAGAGAACCCCATTGTTCATGGAGAAGTGGGAGCTCCTCCACTTTATCTTCTTGGCCAACTTCTGGGAGCTTTCCTTCCTCCAAGTATTCTCTCAGTGGACCCATCTAATATGGTTCTTATTAATAGGTTTGGGTTCCTTTGTGCTAGGCTGGGTAATGACCTTTAAGAATACTTTGCTTGGTATGTCTGCTAGGTGGGCTACTGCTAGTTTGCTCAAACTATCTACCCTACTATTAGCCTATCTAGGGATCTTTTGAAACTCCACTTTTCTTCCTCTTTCTTTCATTTTCTTTAGCTGTAAATCTATCTTTTCAAGATGTTTAACCATATCCGGGTGTTTGGCTCTATACAGCCCTTCCATATGTCCCAATACTAGCTGTGAGTTACTGCAGATGTGCAACACTTCTACATGTAGATGTTTAGCTACTAGGAGGCCTTGGAGGAGGGCTTCATACTTAGTTGTGTTATTTTTCGTGATAAAGTCTAACTTCATTGTGAACTCTATCAGTACCCCATTTTTATTTTTCATCTCCACTCTAACTCCACTTGCTCCTTTGCCACTAGCCCTATCTACGTACAGTTCCTATTTTCCCTTCAGGATTTGACCTTCGGGCTCTCCTTCTACTTCTTTTCCTAACCACACTTCTTGTGGAAATGAACATTCTGAGATGAAATCAACTAGAGCTTTAGCTTTGATAGCTTCTCAAGGCCTGTAGTCCAAACTATGTCCTCCTAGTTTGACTGCCCAACCTAATAATCTCCCTAATAGTTCAAGCTTGTGTAGAAGTTTTGTAGGGGCTTGTCTATGATTACCACTCCCTAGTGCACTTCTAGGTAGACTTTGAACTTCCTGCAAGAAAGCACTAAGGCATACACTAATTTTTCCAAAGGGTTATAATTTAGTTCTGGTCATTGTAAGACCTTGCTAAAATAGTACACCAGTTTCTTGAGGCCTTCTTGTTCCCTCACCAGTACTAAACTGACAGCATATAGTGAAGTTGATAGGTACACTAAGAGCTCTTCACCTCAGAGGGGCCTGCTCAAGACCTATTCTAAGGCTGAAAAGGCTTTTAGATCGTCCATTGCTCATTGGAAGTCATTCATCCACTTGAAAGAAACACTCTTTTTTAGCTTTTTTAAGAAGGGTGGGTATTTTTCCCCATATTTAGACATGAACCTATATAGGGCCACCAACCTGCCTATCAACTTCTGCACCTCCTTCACATTCCTTGGGGGGTTCACTCCAGTATGGCTCGGACCTTGTCCGGGTTCGACTCAATCCCCCTCTCATTGACCTGATACCCTTGGAACTTACCTCCGTGAATGAAAAAGACACATTTTTCTGGATTCAATTTCACTCCATAGGCATCCATCACTCCAAACACCTCCTTTGTGTCTTCTAGATGTTGCTGAAAGCTCATACTCTTAACCACCATGTCATCTATATAAGCTTCAATATTTCTTCCCATCTGCTCCTTGAACATCTTGTTGACGAGCCTCTGATAGGTAGCTCTACCATTTTTTAGTCCAAAAGGCATGGACACATAATAGTAG
The DNA here is from genome assembly GCA_948294925.1 of Codiaeum variegatum. Taxonomy (NCBI): domain Eukaryota; kingdom Viridiplantae; phylum Streptophyta; class Magnoliopsida; order Malpighiales; family Euphorbiaceae; genus Codiaeum; species Codiaeum variegatum. The sequence goes on along the minus strand of CAOJBK012440611.1, from coordinate 9,014 downwards.
GTTCTTTTGCTGTGATGAATGAAGTTTTCTCCTCATCTTCTTCATACATCCGAATCTGGTGATAACCTTGCTTTTTATCGAGCAACAAGAGGCACTTGTATCCTGTCGTTGAGTCTACAAATTTTTCTATTATAGGTAGCGGATACGAGTCTTTAAGACACGCCTTGTTCAAGTCAATGAAATCCATACACATTCAGTAGATGCCATTTGCCTTCTTAACCAAAACTACATTGGCTAACCAATCTGGGAACAGTACCTCCCTAATGAATCTTGCTTTAGTCAACTTTTCTACTTCCTCATCAATGATGACTTATCTCTCAGCCCCAAAGCATCTCTTCTTCTGCTTGACATGCTTGCATCTTAGGTCCACATAGAGCCCATGTGTGATCACTTCTATGGTTATTCCTATTATATCGGAGGAGAACCATGCAAAAGTTCAAGCTCTTGCACAGATTCACCTTTGTTTTTTGCTTGGGCTTTCTAAGGGGATGCCTCTACCATGTTCACTTCTTCTAACTCCAATGATACTACCTTCCTCTTCCTTACTATCTGCATCGTCGCTTTAGGGACTACATCACCATAGACATGAAAGTTTGTACCATCCGGGAGATGAATAGTCAATATACACCTTTGGATTCTCACTGAGGTATCTAGATCCCACAGCAATGGTCTTCCCAACAGCACATTATAGGACATGGATAGTTTGGTAACCATAAAGATCATCATGACTACTACTGCCTTTGGAGCTTTCCCTATCATCACTGGTAACTCAATAGTGCCCACTGCTAGGATGATAGCCTTATCGAGAGTTCAGACTAGGACTTATAGTGGTTGTATCTTTGATTCTTCTATGCCTATCTAAATGAAAGGTTCCTAAGATAAGAGGTTTATTGAGCTACCATTGTCTACAAAGATTCTCTAAACCCTGAAGTTTTCCATCACCGCTTCTACTTTTCTAATTGGTCCACTGGCCGAACCTCCTGCTAGTTGTCTCGAACCTTTGTAAAATATGAACTCTAATGGTTATTGGGTTTGGGTTGTTTCTTTCTCTTTTCTCTTACTGGGAGGAATTTCTTCTAGTCCTCCTGTGAGGCAATGTATGTCCCTGCCACTCCATCTTCTATAAATACTACCTGTGTTAGGTTTACTGGCCCAGCTTGGTCAACTTTCTTGATGTGATTCTTCTAGTACCCCTGTTGGATTAGCCTCTCTATCTCTTCTAAGAGCGAATGACAATTGTCTGTAGTGTGTCTGTGGGTATTGTGGAACTTGCACCACTAGGATCTGTCTCTTTTATAAGGTTCTTTCATTATCGGCCTCGACCTCCTCCAAATCTCTTTATTTTGAAAAGTTACGAAGACCACCTTAGGCTTAGCATATAATGGCATGAATCTAGAAGGATCAAAGCTCTCCCTCCTAGGTGGCTTAGTTGTTTAGGTTGGGGGTTCATCCTGCTCGGTAGTCCCCCTATCCTCGATGTAGTGCCTTCCTTCTTTCCCCTCTTTTGGGATGACCCTCCCTCTTCTGGTCTTTTCTTCTTATAAAATTTACTTTCTCTGAAAGCACCATCATGTTTAATATATTCTTCCGCTATAGTCATGGCTTCATTCAATGTCTTGGTGTAGTTTTAGACTAGGGCTTTGAAATAGTCCTGATGAGTCGTACATTTTTGTAAGGCTTCGACTGCTTAAGGCTTGTCTATGTCTATCACTTTCAAAGTTTCTCTATTGAATAGGGCTATGAAATCCCTTAGTGACTCATCTGAACCCTGCTCCAAGGCTCGTTTGGGTGTAGGTATTGGAATGCTAGTAGAGAATCTCTTCATGAACATGTTCACTAAACTCTAGAATGAATTTATGCTCCCCTTTGGTAAGTTGTCATACCACTTCACAGCTGCTCCTAAAGTTCTTCGAAAAGCTCAACATAATACCTCATCTTTAGTGGTTTGCAACTCCACTAGGTGTTTATACTCGAGAACATAGGCCTTTGGGTCTTGGCCACCATCATACTTCATCATTTATGATTGCTTAAACTTCTCATGCATTTAAAACTCATTAATCCTTCTAGTGAATAGAGATCTCAATTCGAGAGTGAAATCACTTTTGTGGTTAGGTTTATCTCTCACTATCTCCTCTACGAATCTCCTTACTTCATCCCTCAAAAAGGCTCTCGAGCCATGATGGCTTGAGGCTTCCTGATCTCCATATTCTCCTCTTCGATGTTCATGTCTTTGAGAGTGCCTTCGCCTATTCTCAGAGCCCCTGTAGGATTAACTTCTTCGGTCATCCTCCCTTCTACTTTGTCTAGCTTCATTGGCTGCAGGCCCATCTTCCACTTCCTTTCTACCATCCTTTATACCTCTTCTATTTCCACCTTCCCCATTCCCATCTCTTTTTGGCACCTTGATCGCTGATCTAACTCAGCCCCCTCCTTCAGCAGGTTTGCTAGGAGGCGCTCTTCTCGTTTCTACACCATTGGGAGTGTTGAAATTCAACCTTCTACTTGCTGCAAGAGGGTCATTGCCAGCCTGAGTTGGTGGATTGGGCATTAGGGTTGGTTGGGCGAGTAATGGGACAAGATTAGTGACTATGTTTTGTAAGGTAACCAATAATTCTGGAGTATGAGGAGGTAATGTGGGTTGTGGGGCTGGAGTTGAGGAGCTAGGCATTTGGGGCTACCCAATGATAGTTTGGAGGGCTTGCAAAGAGGTAGCTAAGTTGCTCTAAGCTACTACTGGGAGTTGAGTGTTTATGGGATTGTTTGCTATTTGAGTAGTGTTGGCAGGTTGAGGAGGACTGTCCTCCATGTTATGGGTTTCATCATGAGTGAACTCCATTTGGAGAGCTATATGTATAGGTCAGGTTTTTCTGTAGGATGAATGTGGGATGAAAGAAAGAATTGTCAGTGTGATAATTCTCGAAGAAAGAAGAGAAAAAGGTGAGAACTTGACGGTTCCCATAGGCGGCGCCAATTGATGTGGTGTGTGTATCCACAGGATTTGAATTAAAGTCCTTTGGTTAGACTGGGCTAACCTGCACAATAAGGAATAGTCACGAGTGGTCGGACGGGTGTCCGGCGTAAACCTTCCAACGGTCAAGTCAGTAAGATAGAGGAGTTAAAGAGGAAACTCTCTAAAATAGGTTCAGTAGTACTTACCTGTGTGAGGTTCTTTGAGAGGTATTTATAGGATTAGGTTCATGTAGCAGGGATATGTGTCTCCGTTGGGTAGGTTACAAAGTACCTTTGATGGGACTGTGACATGACTGAAGGGTTGGTGCTTGATGAAAATAGCTATCCTTGTCAAACGTTTAGACCCCAAAGGTCAGTAGGCGAGGTCTCTAAGGGTTTGGGGGCTTGAGTGGGTAACCAATATCGGTCAAGCTCTTGTTGGGCCTGAACTATACTTATACAAGTCCATATCAATTACTGTACTAAAAATTTTATTGCTGACTTATTGGTAAACAAATCTCTTGCAATAAAATTGAGTTGCACATAAGCACAAATAAACAAAGTTATTAAAATAGTACCACTACAAGTTTTTGAAATCAATTTCTCCCTATTCCTTTCGTCTCTATATGATTTAACTTAATAATGCCATCATAGCTGGTTATTGCGGCTATTGATGTAGCACCTCCAGCATAAACATCTGTGAACATCAAGAACAAAAACTCAATATTTAATTCTTAGATTTTAAACTCATAGCAAAAGCACATGAACCCTAATTTCATAAGCAATGACATATAATGCCTCTAACACCCAAGATGATACCCAATTTCAAAACTCCTGAGTAAAAATGTATGGGGGAATTCTTTTACACTAGTAAAAGTATAATTGTAATCTTTATTAGACATCTCTAGCTCCTCCTAAAATTTGAATGACCAACTGTAATTATAAGTCCTATTTATCTGAATTGAGATCAATAAAATTTAAAAATCTAAAAATTAATCTTGTACATTTATAGTTAAGCAATAGTGTTCATTGCTCGACAACTTCTCTGATATAAACTGAGAACCCAAGGCCAATGCCTCTCTATTAGAATTAGATATCAGAACCATTTCAAACATAATCAAAAACAATAGAAGTGCACAAAGTTCATGATAAGACTAAAGATATGAAAATATTAAAAAAGGGAGAATAACTTGGACGAAGGAGGAGAGCCAAATTGCAAACCAGAACTAGGAATGTCATATCAGAAAAAATGTTTATCTAAGAAATCGAAATCAATGTGTCGTTGAAGACAATCTGCTAATGATTATCTTCAATAACGATCTGCCAATGGCCACCTACAATGGTGATATTGTAGGCTCACAGAGAGAGAAAGAAGGATTTAGGTTTACTTGAAAAATCTCATACACTAAAATAGATATAGAGTAAAACTGAAAATTAACAATTGCGAGCAAGAGGAAATCAAGGCGCAGCGGCAATAGGGCTTAGGGTTTCCATCAACGAGTATTATAAAATTGTGAGAGAGAGTGGGGGGAAGAGAGAGGACAAATTATGAGGGCGAGAGTGACACGTTGGAGAGAGATGAAATTTTAGCTCTTATTTAAACTCTTTTATGCTTGAAAAGGAAATATAACTCATTTTAATAGTGAACCACGCATTAAAGCGTCATTAATTGAGAAGAATTTCCCACGTAACTTCAAAGCGTCATGAGTATTAAACACTATCTGAATGATTCCCATGCTTTGCTACAAAATGGTCAATAAAGTGTGACTATAAGTCATATTTCTTGTAGTGTTCCCTGTTTTTTTTAACTTTTTTCTTCATATTTTTCAGTTATTCACCTATATTAAGTAAACAAATGTGATAATTAGTCATATTTTACCTCCAATCACTCATTTATTTCTTTTTTATTTATTTAATTATAAATTAAATGGTCATTCCATATAAATATAAATTTTAGCTTTTGTTTTGTTCATGTTCCGTAATTACATTATCTTGTTACGACATTTTATTTTTTGCCATCAGGTGACTATTGTTGTAGTTTTTTATTTTTATGTAGGTGATTCATATAAATAGTATATATTTGATCCTACAAAAAATATCAAATCAGATTATAATTGTCAGTATGTTGCAAAACTTAAATCATAAGCATTTTAGTAATAGGTATAAAACTGATTTATTATACTAGTAATCTAGATTTTGTGACTTCCTTTATAATTTTTAGCAATTTTGATATATATATATATATATAATTTTAAAAAAATAATTTAACTTTTTTTAGTATAACTGCATTAAAAGTTAAAGGTAAATTAAACTTTAGTTCTTAAATTTTAACTTAGAAATAATTGTACCTCTCTATTTTAAAAAAAGCCAATTAAAACATCCATAAATTTTAAAGTGTTTTTTAATCCAAAATTTGTTAATATTTCGATTAAATATCGTTTAGAATGACTAAAATACCTTTTATTCTTGTGTTAGTTATCTATTTCTACCAAAATTAATAAAAAAAATTTAATATTTTTAATTTTTAAATTTTGAGTAATATAAAAATAAAATAAAATAAAGAATTTTTTTTATTGATTTTGATGGAAACGGATGTTTAAAACAAAGGTGATGTACTTTGTCAATTTATAAAAATTTTTTAATACAAAAAATTAATAAAATTTGAATGAAAGTAGGAATAGTAATAAGGCGGATAGTGACAGATTATGTTCGACCCCACCTCGCATCTCTCACCCTGTAATCCGACTCTGCCCCATAACCCGCCACTCAAAAAATCCTTGTCCCACCCTAATATTTTTATATAATAATAGAATAAAAAATTTTAAAATATATTAAATTTATAACACATAAATAAATTTTTTTTTAATATTAATTATTTATATTAATATAAATATAAATTTTAATCAAATAATAAGAATAATAATTTATATATATATATATATTTATATATATATATATATATATATATTTTTTGAACTATGATGGGTTTAATAAATATTGATCCTACGCCACGCTCGTTATATTTTATATCAGATTAACTCGTAAGCCAGTCAACTGTTGACTAATCCGTCTCATTCGAGTTGAGTCGGATTAGGTCTCCGTAAGATTGGATTAAATTGTCATCTCTAAATGAAAGTACTAAATTACTAATAATTTTAAATCTGAAGATATTTTAATTGAATTTTATAAATATAGAAATATAAAATTTTTGGAAGTTAAAATTGAAGGAAATTTATTAATAATTTTTAAAAAATTCTTAAATAGATTTAGTCTATCACATAAGATATACACTAAACCAATTAAAATCAGACATCTCATTTAAATTTGCCATATAACTTCAAATAATAAATTAATTCAAACCATATTTAAAGCTTATTGTTTCCTTATTTCTATTATTTCCAAAATTAATTTGTTTCCTTTCTTGCTTAAAAAACAAATCAATGGAGATCACTGCTGGCAAAGAAACAATCAGCTAGCCAAAAAGATACATGTGATGTAGGCATAATGATGAGTAGGGTTCTTTATTTGAGCCATAGAATCAGTTGCTTCTTTTATGTGAAACAAGTCTTAAGAAATTCCTCAATTAAAGAGTTAGAAGATGAAGAGTACAAGAAAAAAATGTAAAAAATCAACAGAGAAGTAAAAATAAATAATAAATTTCATATGCTTTTTCTTTTTTCTTTTTTCTTCTTTTTTTAGCTGAAACTAGAGTTCAAAATCTTTGACAAGATAAACAATATCAAGAAAATGAAGAAAAAAGGAAAATAAATCGTTTTTAAAAAAAAAAAAGTTGAAAGTCAACGCATTCTCAAATGGTGACGTCATATTATACGTCAGCATTCAGTTGGCTGGCCTTTTTCCTTTGGAGCTTCCACAGTTTATAAGTACTTTGGAATCTGAAGCTCTTTAGGTTCAGTGCCTTTGCTCTTCAAAACCTCTCTCTCTCAACTTGTTTCTCCACGCGCCATGTACAATCATACTAATACAACAATTTCACGCGCCGACTACGTTATGGGCAATTACCCTCCGTCTCCCGATGGCGCAGCCCCATCACCATTCCTTTCAGGTCAGTTTCCACTGTCAGCTCACTTAATCATACCAGACCAGTTTGGAGGCATGGATTTTGGAAGCTGCAGCACCCCCAGTGGATGTACTAGTAGCTATGGCTCGCCGAGTTCACTAGCGAGTTGTGGAACGACTCAGCAATCGAGTTTAATACAGAGGAGTATTAGTAGCCATTCTCTTCAAAAGACTAATGGGTACCATTCTCATTTCACTTGCCCTCAAGATTATCTTGACTGGGAGACTAGTCCTGTCAGGAGAGTTTTTAGTACTGGAGATTTGCAGGTAACCATAAATAATATTTTCAATTTTTCAAGTTTTAATAATTCACATATACTTTTCAATTTTAATAAATAAGTTTGATAAATCGTAATATAGAATAATCTTCTTCTTTTGTCGTTGCCAGAAAATATAATTATATATTATAAATATCTGAAAACATGAATGTGGTGCAGCATGGGGTGAAAGCAGACAGTCCAATATCAAGTGAAAGCAGTGTTATAATTGAGAGCATGAGTAAAGCATGCAAATACAGTCCAGAAGAGAAGAAAGAGAGAATTGAGAGGTACAGAAGCAAGAGGACTCAGAGGAACTTTAACAAGAAGATTAAGGTCATTAATTAATTAATTAGTCTTATTTTTTTTAATTAACATACTCTTAAACTAATTTTTTTTTTTTTAAAAAAAAGCTAGCACACAAAAAAAACTTGCTTTTAGTTTCTGGCTCATACGCCAATATAAATATGCTTTATGTCAAATCCAACTGTTGAGACACTATTTGACCGAAGTTGCAATAGTTGTTTTTTGAATTTTGTGGGGATTATTAAGATCACAATCTCTTCAATAATAAATTTGGTGTGTAATTATTATTAATATGGACGTAGTCCAATATAGTCTAATATTTCATGTTATGTCATTAGTCTAATATATGTAACATATGAAATGATGGATAAGATGAAAGAATCTAATGAATTTAATCTAACACCAAAATGTACATGTTTGTCATTTTCAGTTTTTTTAAATACAATCATAGGTTACATCTAATCAAAAAAGTAATTTATTTTTTTTTTTATTTTCAGTATGTGTGTCGAAAAACATTGGCGGATAGTCGGCCAAGGATAAGAGGGAGGTTTGCAAGGAATGATGAGATAGAAAAAATTCCAAAAGTTCAATGGAGCAATGGAAGTGGGGAAGAAGACGAAGAATATTATGATGATAATAATTGGATTAATCTTCTGGATGCTTTTTCAGCAAATTCAATTCCTTAATTTTTTTTTTTAAAAAAAAAAAGCTCAGTAGCTAAGGGAGCTCCCTATGGTGTATTAATTTGTGATTTTAGCAACTATTATTATGCAATTTGAAGTTGTATTGAGCTTGGAAGTAGGAAAAAATGTAAATATAATTTGGTTTTGATTCTAATATATGTTTTTCTTTCGGATTTGTGAAAGTTAATAAATTTCTTTTTAAAGGCGGCGGACCCAGTGCTACAATACTTTCATACTATGGTGAACTCAAGAGAAGGAGACTCTATGTGTACGCGGCCTTCCCTTAGCATTTCTGCCAAGAGGCCGTTTTCAAGACTCGAATCTTGGACCTGGGAACGGAAAGTCAGCGCATCCACCATTGCGCCAAGGCCCGACTTCACCAAAAATCAATGAATATATGATTCATAAATCTTTGGTTTAGTATTACTGAAATATCTTTAAAAATCCCAGAAGGTGCTCAAAATATGATTATTGTTAAAAGAAGAAAAATTTACATTGGCAAACTGTTTGTAAACTCAAAAGATTAAGGAATAAATGATTCTTAATGCTAAATATCAACCTGCATTGAAAACTAATGATCAATTGATTGCTTGTTAACTACTAATTAATTACAATATTAAAATAAACATATAAAAACAGATTAATCAATGAGTTCGAATTTCATGTCATTTTATGGTTAATCACTTGTGACTAATATCCCATAAAAAGTAAACCCAATACCATAGCAGCCACTAGAGAG
>CAOJBK012440501.1:0-11234 GCA_948294925.1 Codiaeum variegatum | reverse complement strand
TATATTCCATCAACTATCTCTTCAATTAAAAAAAAAAACTATGATATTAAATGGCAAAATTTGATACAAGCAAAAATATATAGGCGTAATGATATGATTTACCTTGCACTCTATCATTTTTGTTTTTTGAATTCTACTCCAATCTTTAATATTTATCAATTTACATATTTAATTTTTTAAGTTCTTATGAAATCTATCATCAATTAAAAATTCAAGCGGGTGTAACTGATGTGACACGTCACCCGACATAAACCAACTAAGCATCCACTTCAAAGTGAATTGCCATGGTGTGCCACATCATCATATCACATCAATTTTATCATGTGATATTTTAACTCGTGATAGATTTGGTAAGATTCAAAAAGTGGAATATGTGTCAATCACTTGTAGCGTGATTGATCTCATCACAAAAAGTGTTAGGAGAAGTAGAGGTTGTAGATTCAAATCTCTCTATCCACATGTAGATGGAAAGATTACTCCTGTTGTGTAATCAATCGTAGTGGGGAGGGCTATCGTCGTTGTGTAGCCCAATAAAGATAAAGTCAAAAAAAAAAGTGGAATATTTAAATTGATAAATATCAAAGATTAGAGTTGGATTGAAGAAATTCAAAAAACATAGGAAATATAACATGTGAAAAAACTTAAAGATAAATGTTCAATTTGCACTATGAATTTTTTTTCAAATGTCCAATTAAGGATAAATTTTTTTGATCTAATTTACTCATCTAACTTGTAATTTTGGATCAAATAACTCTAATTACGCCAAATTAGTTAAATTTTCAATTACAATTCAAGTCAATTTTTTTGGTAAATTTGACATCAATATAGTGATTTGGTCCAATATTACAGTTTAGGCGAATAAATTGGATTAAAAGTTAATTTTATTGGACATGTATGAAAAGTTTATATAGTAAAATGAATTTTTATCCAAGAACTAAATGTATCATCTGAATTCTCATAATACAAACATTCTCTAAATAAATCATAATCATAGTAGTAAATTTTCAAATAAAATTTGAATTTCCAGATTTTCTTTTCAAAATGTGGTTCAATTTAATAGAAGTATGCAAAATAATAAAAAAAAATCTTAATACTTCAAATATCTTTTGTTCGAGTTTCCCCAACCAAATGTAAAGATGAGAGCTACTCCTTATTTGTTAGGATTTCAAGAGTACTAAAAATCTCACATCGAAAAAAGATGGGATTAAAAAAGGATATATAAGTAAAAAATACCCATAAACTCAATGCCTTAAGATTTTGGGTTGAATTATGGTGTCAAACCCATGAATGTATTCTCTCTTCAAGGTCCGTTTGTAAAATCTCCCAGATGATGTGGACTCCTGGATCCTAACACTATTATGTAGCCCACACAACCGATCAAAAAAAATTCAAGTTTCTTTTTAAAAGTTAGGCTATGTACCATTTGACTGATTTTTACTGATTAAAATTGATTTTTACTGATTATAATTAATTTTTAAGATTTTTTTAAACTTATTTTTACTGATTAAAACTGATTTTTATTAAACTTATTTTTGCTAAACTTATTTTCACTGATAAAAACTTATTTTCTTATTTTTATTGATAAAAACTGATTTTTACTTATTAAAACTTATTTTTACTGATTAAAATTAATTTTTACTTATTACTTATTTTTTTAAGTTAAAGACAACAGAACCTTACCAAGATATGTAAGTCAATTAGACCAAGTCTAACAAGCTCTTAATCTCACTCTTTATAAAATATTCACTCCCTATATTTTGAAAAAAAAGAAGACAAATACTAAATAAAACAAGTTAAAGTGATTTTCTCCCTTCTTAAATTTAAGGAGAGATAATTTCACTCATAAAAAATTTTAAATTAGGAGGAAGAATTAAGAATTTCTTGAAAAAGCTAAAATTAAAATTATCCTAAAAAATTTTAAATTAGGAGGAAGAATTAAGAATTTCTTGAAAAAGCTAAAATTAAAATAAGCAACGAGTCTCATTTATTAAGTAATTTGATCCAATTAATTTGGCCAAATAAATCTGAAAACAAAAAATGTGTGCTGAAAAGTCAAGATTTTAAGGATTTATGCATATACTAAAGCAGTAAAGTTGTGATGCAGTGGCTTTGGGCTCATCCGAAGTTTATAAGTAATCGGCTCTACATCGCCGGTGAATCTTATTCTGGAAAAATTGTTCCAATGGTCGCTGAAGAAATTGCAAATGGTAATTTTGATTCCATTTATGTATAATTTCTTCAATATACCTATTGAGATTCATTAGGCCTTTAAAATATTCCATGCATTGTAATCTAAACCAAGGTTTTTCTATTGACTAATTTAACTTCTTAACAATGGCAGTTTTTAAAAAGCTTTACAGATTTATTTTTTTTTTTTTAAAAAGACAAAAAGTATATCTTGAAATATAATTTAAGTGAAATAAATGGGACCTTTTTTTTTAAAGAAGAAATGAAATAAATAGGTCTTAAAATATATGTTTAGGCAGGTTTTAAAATTTGAGAGACTCAAGAGAATAAAAAGAAATCATTTAAAAAATTAAAATTAAATATATTCAATAAATTCTAGTTTAAAAAATATATTCAATAAATTTAAATTTCAATTTAAAAATTATATTTTAAATATAAATAAAATTAATGCCAATTTTTTTTCTGCCAAATTAATATCAAAGTTTATGAAATAATTATTTATTTTTTATATGAATATTATTAATAATGAAATGAATAAAATCATAATATTAAAATGACTTTACCCATCCAATATGCTATTTCAAGTACATATAAAAACTTATATCATAAGAAAAATTCCCAAAATCTCAATCCAACTTATAATCTTTAAATTGAAATCCTACTTTAATAAACTGTTCTTTCATTGATATTTTGAGAGGAAAAAATAAGTTGACAAAATCGATGAAAAAAATCCACCCAAAAATTAAATAAAGAGATTGAAAATACCTCAAGTCTAATAAATAATAGAAACACGTAAAGTAAAAAACTAAAAAACCAATAAAAGAAAAGGAAAAATAAATAAAAAGAAAAAGAAAATATTAGCTAAAATTATAGAGTAGATTATTAATATTTTTATTGAGAACATTGATAACTTGTTCATCTTTGGATTCAAACAAAAATTTCAAGGATTTACCAAGTCTCAGTATAGCATATGTCTCTTTAAAAGAATAAAATTGTGTAGCAGTTGAACTAATTGCTGAAAAAAGCATTGAAACATAAGCAATAAGTGTAGAACATGGTACCAAAGAAAGGACCCCACTGTGGCAACAGTATGGAAATTATAATTTGCATTCGAATTGGATGAAAAATCGACACTCATATTTGAACAAGAACCCATGTTAATGCTGAATTGTGACATCTTAAGATTCTTATGTATTCCAACACTCCATCCTTACACACACAGTCACTTTTTTCTTACATGCTGAATTGATACATAGATACGCCATTACTAACCCTAAAAATATATCATACGGACAATGCTTATCCACAATGCAAAATTATTGAGTGGGACCTCACATCTCAACTTACCATGGCCAATCATCTCATTAATGAAATAAAAGTTTGGTAATTTCGCACATTGAAAGAGATCTAAGTAGATTTACTATCAAGTTTGAGATTAAGATGATGGAGAAGGGGTTTATGATATTAATAAATACTATCAATCTGAAAAATTCCTAAAGTTGAAAAACCTTTGTATTAGAAGAATGAAAGTACAAATAGCTTTACCTATTACTTGAACTACTAGTTATACCCCAAAAAATAAGTTTTAAATAATTTGATTATACAACCCATACTAATAAGGTGCAACTTTTTTTTGTAAACTCATTACTTTAAAACTCTGAAATTAAGTGTTTTTGGCTTTAAGTAGTTTAAAGATGGACAACCTCGTATCAATGTATCTCAGGGTATGGGCAAGTGAGGTCAAAACAAACTAGAAGGACAAATGTTGGTTTGTAGTGTTAGTCCAAAACCTTTAGTAACACTTTCGACAAAAAGGGGAAGGCTAGAGTATTATAAGATGGTATCAGATCGACCATATGATTATAAATTGTGTCTATAGATGGAAGAGACTAGAGTAACTGTCTAGTATGGGTCAGTTGGAGGCTAGATGAGATATGCTTATTGTACAACAAAGATGTAATGTTTTATGAGGTAAGTGTAATACCCTAGGAAATAAGCTTAAAATAATTTGATGGCACTATCTATAATAATCAGATGCATCTTTCATTTTCGTTGCGAGATCATTAGTTGAGAATTTTGAAGTTAAATGGGTTTAACTTTGAGTAGTTTAAGAATGAACGACCTATTTGAAAGTTTCTCAAGACATGAGTGAGTGATGGCAAAACTCACTAAAAAGACCAATAATTGTAAAACTTATAGAGCTCAATTGCATCAGAGATAGGTGTCATCTCTCAACGGACATGAAAGTGTGTGTGTATATATATATATATATATATATATATATATATATATATATATATATATAAAGGACAATGAAGTTATTATATTGTTTTAATAACTAGAAATTTCATAAACACAACTAGAAATAAAAACATTAAAACTAATTGTATTTAAGATAATCATAAGAGGCTTTTCTCTAAGTTTTGTTGATCGAGTTGACATAACAATTGTATACAACTACTTGACTGAATTTGACACTTTGATAGGCACCACTTTTCATTCATTAACTATACAAAATCATAAATTGTATAGCCACATATCGACTCTAATGTCTTTAAAAAAGTTTGATTATCTAAACATCATATTTAAATTTTCTTTCATTCCAAAAAATAAATAATCATAAAGAGAGTGAAATTAATAGCAAAAATTTTAAAATAAATAAAAACTAAATCTAAGATTATGCTTAGAAAATATTGATCATCATATATGTTTTATTGAAAATAAAATTTTAAATTAAATAAATATATAAAAAATTGAATTAATAAAAATTGATATGATTCAAAAAATACAAACTATAAAGAAACTCAAGAGAGAGAGAAGAAAAAAAGGCTGCTAGCATTTTATAATATCTAATCATATTAATTAAGGTTAATTATATAAAAAAAATCACAAATTTTAGACGAATTTGCGAAATTAGTACGAATTTTTAATTTTAATAAATCAATAAATGAAATTTTTAATTTTGACAAAATTGTCACATAATCGACTTTAGTTACCAAGTGATATGCTGCTACTAACGTGACGCACTTCACCCATGATGTGACACATTATGTGTCATGCCACGTCATCACTCTATATAATGTGGCACCAGACGTGGCATGCTACGTTATTGTTGAATATGACGTGGTAATTAGAATCTGATCATTTGATAATTTTGCTAAAATTTGAAAATTCATGTTTCGATTTATTAAAATTGAAAATTCGTTCTAATTTCACGAATTCGTAAAAAACGTTTGTGATTTTTTTTATATAATTAACCTATTAATTATTATTCTTAACATTGTAGAAAACGATACAAAATTTTTAACTTTAGCGTCCACTGCGAAATATTTAACCACCAATTATTATTATTATTGTTATTTTTAATATGGTTATTACTGTTTTATTACAGGTAATGAGGCAGGAGTTGACCCATCAATTAATTTAGTGGTATGAACTGTTGAAATTATTATTTGAATTGGTGTTTTGAATTTGGGGAAAAATAAATTGCCAATTAATTTTTTTTTACTGGTGAATAAATTGAAATTATATCGTGAGCTGAGAGTCGTTTTCCTTTTTAACATTTTGCACTAAATCAATGATGACTTATGTAATTTAGGATATTTGAATTTATGACCTCTCCTCATTCACACTTTTTTAAAATGGATGAAAATTCTAATTTGACCACCGTTAGTTTGTATAGTCAATTAAATTTTATATTAACTAATTTTTTAAATATATTTCGCATGTTATTAAAACGTTTCATTATATTGAGTTTGGTATAATTTTATTAAATTATAATCAATTAAAAAGCAACATAAATGTTAAAAGTAAAAATTTTAAATTATAATATATTTAATATTATTTAAGATTTATTAGACCAAGATTTATATTATAAAACTGTAATAAAAAATTAAATATAGACATAATAAAAATGAATAACATTGATATTCTATTTTCGTCAATTATTTCTACCTAATTTATACCTAAAATCATAATTTTGAGTCTCAATTTATTTGAAATTAAAAAATGTTAATTGTTTGAATATCAAAATATAAATTAATTTTTATAAACGAATTAAAAAGAGAATAATATGCGAAAATTCAAAAATTATGAGAATGAGCAACAATGATTTGGTTTATACATGGCTAAAAAAGTAGAACTAAATAATTAAATATAAAGTTCGAAACATTATGTACCATGTATGTATTTCCAATTTTTCGATATGTGATTATTGTCTCAACAAAAATAATAATTAAAAATTTAATTAGAGAAAATAGAATAATTAAAAATATATTTCTCTTATAATTATATTATCTTTAAACTTCCTATCTCAAATATATATATATATATATATTTCTATTTTCTATTTAATACTTTTTTTATAAAGTTTTCTGTTTAATACTGATTCCTTTATTCCTATTTTATTATAGTAATATATTAATATTAATAATTATTAATAATAAACAAACAATAATTATTTTTATAATTCTAATTAATTTCTATTTGTTGTTGTCCTAATAATGATAGGTTAAATTTGCAAAGATGATGAACAAATTAATAAATAATGGAATAATAAATATATACTTATAGATGTTTATTGAATAATTATAAAATTTTTGGGGTAAAAAAACCCTCACCAATTCCACAAATTGCAAGTTTAATCAATATCAACATATAATTACATAGAATTTTGAATGGACTACATGCCAATATATTTATTTATTTGTTGAAACATGCCAATATATTTATTTATTTGTTGAAACATGCCAATAGGTTTTTTTTTTTCCTTTTTCTATTACAATTTAAACAACGCTGCTATTTTTTTTCTCTTCTATTTTTAATGGGACGATTTTTTTTTTCTTCTTTTTACTCTTGCGATTTTCTCTCTTTTTTTATGGAACCATTTTTTAAATTATGATTCAAATAATTATTATTTTTATAATTTATATATTACCACTATTAGCCTCATATTAATACCCAATTAAAAGAACTTAGAAAGGGTAATTCTGTAATTGTGTCTTTCTATGTACTTTTATGTATAGTATAGATAAGTTTTAGAAAAAAATATTCATCTACTAATGATAAGAAAATTACAAAATTATAAATAGGCAAATAAGTAGATTAAAAGGATTTAAATTTGATTTTTTTTTCAAATATGATGATATCTGCCCATTTTGGCTCGACCCAGAATATAAATTAGGTCCAAGGAAGACAATGCCAAACCAAAGGAAAACCTTGAGCCGAGTATAGATGGTAGGTCTGACTAAGATCTAAGATCAGACCTCATGGCTCAAAGCGTGTACAGATTCCAGACTAGGGTAAGAAGATCGTCCTAGGCCCATGATCAAGAGCTGAATGGGATTCAAAATGA
This sequence comes from Codiaeum variegatum, assembly GCA_948294925.1. NCBI lineage: Eukaryota > Viridiplantae > Streptophyta > Magnoliopsida > Malpighiales > Euphorbiaceae > Codiaeum > Codiaeum variegatum. The sequence goes on along the minus strand of CAOJBK012440501.1, from coordinate 3,694 downwards.
GCCAAGTTTGATGTAAGCTTAGTCTCAAAGCCTAGAGAAGTTCATCAACAAAGCCAAGTCATGAGAAATGGTAACCAAGGCTTAGAAACCTCTAAGGGAATAACTCTACCACCTTGAAATACTATAAAAGGAGAGGATAAGGATGAGGGATGCAACTTTAACCTTTAAACAATTAACAAACTCTAATATGTTTTAGCTATGACTAATGTTATTTCTCTTAGAGTGACAATTTCGTGCCTATATCTCCTCCCTTGATTGAGATCGATTGATGACGAGAGCCTAAATACTAACCTCGTCTCGAATCTTCGATGACAATTCCACCTACATCTTGAGAGAATGGCTCCTATCATCCTCTGTCATATTTAACGAGCAGTGATATTAGTCAATCTTACAGAGTTAGTTTTATTTGTCACTTTTTATATTTTGCCCGTGTTTCTATCTCTGTATTAAGTTTACAGAAATAGAAACAATGACAAAAGGAGATTTAAAACTTAATACAAAAATAGAAACATGGACAAAAATATATAAAATGATAAATAAAACTAACATGGACAAAATATATAAAATGATAAATGAAACTAACTCTATAAGATCGACTGATGTAATAGCCGGTTAAATCTAACAGAGGATGGTAGGAGCTTTCTTTCTAGATATATGTGGAATCATCATCGAAGATTTGAGGCGGGGTTGGTAAATAGGTTCTTGCGGTAACTGATCTCGATCAAGGGTGAAGAAATAGGCACAAAACTATCACTTCGGGTGACGCAACAACAGTCAAAGCTGGAACATATTAGAGTTTGTGGATTTTGTTAAAGGTTAAAGATACTTCCCTTATCTTTATCCCTCATTTTATGGTATTTATAGGTGGTGGTGTCATTTCTCTAAGTGCTCCAAGGCCTAAGCTTCCCTAACTAATGACTTTGCTCTATTGATGAACTTCTTTAGGCTTTAGGATTGGGCTTACATCCTACTTAGCCTGGGCTAAATCCAATCATGCTATTGATCATAGGCCAGGGGCGATCCTCTTTGGTTTGGATTTCATAGACGACCTTAATTTGTGAGGTCTAATATTGGATCTTAGTCAAACCTACCATTTATAATTGACCTGAGGCTTTCCTTTGGCCTAGGACAGTTTGCCTTGGACTTGATCTCTATTCTAGACTGAGCCAAAATAGGTCGCTGACAACAGTTGCCAACATGATATTTTATCTGATTTTAAATGCCACAACACATGCATGTAAAATTGAGTTAGATTTTCAAAAAATTTTGAAATTTCTTTAAAGTAGTGAAAGATATTCAACTTAACTAAACTAAGCTTTAATTCCAAATTAATTGGGGCCAACTATATTGATTCTCCTTTTCTACTTGGGGCGGTCATAGACCATATCATCACAAAATGTAAAGTCTAAAGATCATATTTGATGACTCTTCTAGAAGCAAGTTTAGGTCTATCATTTCCCTTTTTACTGATATCTACTCTAAGTTGTTCTAATTTACAACTGATGCAGCTTAAGGTATATGACTCAAATGTCCAAACCATCTCAATCTCTCTTCTCTCTACTTGACCTTTATTGGAGCAACTCTGAATTTATCTTTGATATACTCATTACAGATTTTATCCATTCTAGTATGGCTGCACATCCATTTTAGCATTCAAATCACTGCCACACTAATTTTAGGAACTTGTTGTGCTTTTATAGCCTACACTTACTCTCGTACATCATAACATCTCTTACCATAGTATGATAAAATTTTTCTTTTAGTTTATGTGAAATCTTTTGATCATACAATACTTCAAAAATACTCCTCTATTTTATCCTCCCTCTTTGATCTGCTCACAATCTACATCCTCTTTCAAGATAGAGCCCTAGTATCTAAATTGTGTACTTTTAGGTATGACTACTCCATCTAAATACATGTCCATCCGTGACCTCTTGCTACCCTCACTAAATTTACAATGCATATATTAAATGTTATTCATACTAGTTTTGTAGTCTTTCATCTCTAGTGTACTTTTTTAGTGCTTTAGCTTACTCTCAACTCATGCCCAAGTGTCATTAATGAGCATTGTATCATCAACAAGTATTGTATCATCAACAAACATCATACACCACGTGATATCCTTTTGTATGCCTTTTTATCAATTTATCTATAGCAATAGTAAAAATATATGGGCTTAAAGTTGATCTTTGATGCAATCCAATTGTGATAGAGAAGTCTCTTGTATCTCCTTCGACCGTATATATACTAGTAACAACCCATCACACATATCCTTAATTAATTGAATGTATCTAACTAAAATATTCTTATGCTTAAGATCCCACCATAAAACAATTCTTGACATTCTATCATAAGTTTTTTAGAGGTCGATAAATACCATGTGCAAATCTTTCTTTATCTTTTGATATTTCTCTATTAGACTTCTAATAAGAAAGATATCTTTTATTGTAGATCTTTCAGGCAAATAACTAGATTTGTTGGTTAAGATAGATATGCAACTCTAAATACACTGTTCCACAACTCTCTCGCATAACTTCATGATGTGAGTCATGAGTTTGATCCCTCTATAATTGGAGAAACTTTGAATATCTCCTTTGCTCTTGAACATTAGAATTATAATAATTCTCCTCCAATCATTTGATATCTTTTTGGATAAAAAATTTTATTGAGTAATTGAGTTAACCAATTCACCCTTATATCTTTTAAGTATTTTCACACTTCAATAGAGATTCCATCTGAACTACATGCTTTACCTGCTTGAATTTTTCTTAGCACTTCTTCAACTTTAAAGAGCCTAATTATTCAAGTGTAGTTCATATTCTTCTCAATTATCGTGTGATCCATACTTATCTACCTTTCATTTGGGATTTCTTTGAAAAGGCCCTCAAAATAGCTCCTCCATCTTTTTTAATATCATCCTTTTGACCAAAATTTTCTCCTCTTATCCTTGATATACTCAACTTGATTTAGGTCTCTCAATCTCCTCTTCCTCGTCTTAGTCAACTTGCAAATTTCCTTCTCCTCTTTTGTCTCATACTTTTCATAAAATTAAGCTCTAATTTGTCTCACTGCCTTCTTTTAAAAAAATAGAAGCTTTGTTGATTGATCATTAATTCACCATCCTCTCTGATTGACACCGCCACCTCCTAGTGGGTAGCTTAAGCACCAATGATTCCAAGGAGTCGAATAACGATATTAGGTGACAAATAGGGACTTAAAAAAGGCAATTTAAAAGAGCTCCTACAATTAAATTTTCTAAATTAATTATCCAATGATTTTGATGATGGTAGTGATCAAACCAATTCAATATAATATCGATCTAATAATATTTAACTTGTCTTACAAAATATAATGAATAGGGGAGATTGAAAATCTGTTATCGCAACTTAGAATCTCAATTGCAGAGAAATCTGCGGTGAGTGGAGATGAGTGAACCACATATTTAAGGTCTTGACATCTCAATGTGATATATGATGGGCTCTCGAATTCCAAGCTTGTTGTCAGCAGTGGCGCTTGGGAATCGATGGCCGCGCAAGCGGGAAAGCAGTACATTTTTACAAATAGTATATAACTCAAGTTTTTACGTACATGTATTGTGGCATTCAAAATCTGGTAATCAATGATGTAATGTCAACAGTTGACAATAAGAGAGAATTGAGAATCTGATCATATGCTTTAATAGATTAAAAAAATA
>CAOJBK012440373.1:0-21467 GCA_948294925.1 Codiaeum variegatum | reverse complement strand
GAAGAATTTATTCTTCCAGTCATCCACCTTGTTTTCCTTTTTCCCAAATAATGTTCATAGATGTTTATTCTGGAAGCACCGAATATAGGGCTCGCTGGATACAAAGAGATTGAAGAAGGAGTGGAACGTTTTTTCACTAGGGTTGGAGATACCCAGCACATAGCAGACTACCATAAAGCAATGCAAGTCTTTGATGGCGTTGGGCATCAACATCATGGGGTTGACTTGAAAGTACTCAAAGCATTTGCAGAAGAAGGGAGATGGAGGAAAGAGCAAGCCTTTGATCACGTGATCGTAGTACCACACATAGTCCCGCTCTCTCTTAGGTAACTCAATAGTCGTGTTGGTTGAGAAGATTTTAGCCTCCAGAGAAGGGTGAGTAACGCTTATGCACTCAGACATACAGTTCAAATTCTCGATGAACGCCCCAAAGTTGAAAATTATAGGAGTGATATCTTTCATATGCAGCCTCACTGTGCTATTTATGTAGAAGACAATGTCCTGGGCCTTGCTCTGCTTTTGAGCCATTTCAACCTCCATAAAGTATTTCTTTTGTTTCTGTGAGGGAGCTATAGAAATGCACAAGAAGAACAGAGAAGAAAGAAGATGAGAAAAAGTGAAGAAAGAAAAGAAAATCAAGAGCAAATCAAGACTAGAGAAAAGAGTAAATGTTTTAGAAAGTGAAGAATGAGGAAAAAGACAAGCTTTTATCAACGTCCATGAGGCATTAAAGTCCAAGACAAAATGGCTTGAAGTGACACCTAGCAGCTAGTAACAGTTTAAGTCTTAATTGTTGATCATGAATGCGTCAAACGTCCCGCCACGTGGCAGGAAATAATTAGTAACCATAAAGGCGTCATTACATAGGGGAATGTATCGGTCTCATCCGAATCAGGCGGAAGGTCATGTCTGGAATAGTGAAGAGTCACATTTGGTCAATTCAGAAATGAAACGAACCTCCTAACATCCCTTCATTTGAAATTCAAAATTAAAAATCGCCCGCTCAAACAAGGGGCATTTTGAGCCAAGCTCGGTAGACATCCCTCAAGCCAAGCTCGGTAGATATTCCTCAAGCACTCTTTAAGCTGCGATCCTTCGAGTGCTAACACTAAAGGGAGACTGCTGATACTGCCTTTTATCAATATGGTTCAACACCGATCAGAGGTTTGGGACTCCGTATCAGTATGGTTCGACACCAACTAAGGGTTCGCGGTTAGACCTAGCCATACAAGTGCACTAGTCACTCCCAAGCCCCCCGAATCTTCAAGGAGTTTGGCTTATTAGCTTTCGGGGTTCGGCCGTCTGACAAAAACAACTGACTACATCAATCACCAACCCTCTAGTCATGTCATAGTCCCATCAAGGGTATTTGATAGCCTACCCTGAGCGGATACGTGTCTCAGCTATAGGGGACTCAACCCTATAAATAGTCTTCAAAACACACACTAAAAAGCTACAGTTCCATTTCTGAGAGTAATTGCTAATTTCCACTCTAGATACTTGACCGTGGGAGGGTTCTCGCTGGACATGCGTCCGGCCACCCCTGTTCATCTTTCTGTCATGCAGGTGAACTCAACCAAACTAAAGAAGTTCCATTCAAACTACGTGAAAGCACATCGCGCATCAAAAACCAACATTGTCAAAGATTCTACTTGCTTCCAGGCACTAAGCATCTCATTCAGAGTTGCTCACACAGTTCCGTAATTAATTGGCATATGCTAGTTTTTGTCTGCTGCATTCAGCTCGTGGACTTAAATGCAGCTGTAAGGTTTCTGCACATGAAACAAATCCATCAGGCATGAATTTTAAATTATTAGTTCTTTTGATTATATTAATAATTCTTTGCATGCACTACTCAACAAGTGACATTATATATTAAATTGAAGGGTATTGGTTAGAGTAGGAGCTGGTGGATTTTTTCCTATATGTTTGGGTCATTTATGAGTTGCAAATGCGTTCATATGAGCTGCAATTGTTTTTTTTTTTTTTCCGTTGAAGGATATATTAATGGGACCTGTTGATTATATTGTCAAATGAAGTGATTTTAGTGGGTCATTTATGCTTGGTTTTTATGGCCCTGGATTTAAAAAAAAAAAAGTAGGAAATTAATTACAGTACCCATTTCCCATTTTCTTTGTTAGAATTTTTTGCTTGAGCATGGTGGTCCACTCTTTGGCACAAGAATGCAAGGTACCGTTAATGTTTGTAAGAGATGTGCTGCATCCTTGTTGTTGTGTAGGTATTTATCAACTTTAGGGGAAATGGCCGATGGTAGCAGTAGTAGTACGATTAATGAGCCAAGTCCTTGTGGCATGATTACTCATTTGACACCTAATTAGGAAACTATTGGTTGCACATGGTGCCACAACAATGAAATCATTGGCCCTAGCATGCGGTCCTGTTGAACAGAATACTACAAAGCTGCATGTTGATTTTGATTCCAATGGAGACGTCACAGGTGAATACGAAGACCAATTTAAGAGTTACATAGCATATTTGGGACATAGCAAAGTAAGTATATTGATTTTAGAATGGTCAAATGTTCCATAAGCTACTAAGGAATCAATTTGTGAGGATAAAAAGGTATGCACTAGATATTTAAATATTTTAAATTTTCAATTTATATACCTGTTATTTCTCTGTATTTATATTTGATAATAATTAGTTTACTCTTATGAATTGTTGCTCAATTTTGATATTCCCAACACTGAAAATATGAAGAAAAAATGGTTAAAGTATGCTAGTGACCATTAGAGGGCATTTAAGACATCTTTGACACAAAAATACATATATGGTGACTTGAAGGAAGAAAATCCTATGGCTGAAAATGCCTTCCTCGACCAAGAAACATGGGTTAAGTTTGTTGCAATTCAATCGAGTCTTGAGTTTCAGGTAATTTTTGAAAACGATTTTTATTTTATCTTTAAAAGAGTAAACAATCTAATTTCTTAATGCTAAATTGGTTTACTTTACAGGAAATAAGAAAAAAAAAACAAGAAAGACAGAAATAGAATGTGTATCCACACAACTTGTCTCATGGAGGGTATAAGAAGTTACAAAAAAAGATGATGGAAGAGAAGTTGAAGGAACAAGAAGCAGCGACAAAGTTAGACAGCTCGATTGTTGTTGGTCATCCATCTCCTCCTATGCATCATCAAAAATGGAAGTGGGCCAGAATTGATATAAAGGGAAATTATCTCACTAAAGAGATTCAATTGATAACATAAAGTATTGTATGTATCTTTGTCTAGCTAAGTCCATATAGTCTAAATTTTATCAAGACATATGATAATAATTTTATTTTGTGTTAATATAGGATTGTCTTGAGTTGGAAGACACTCAAGGCGAGTTCACTCCATCTGGTAGGAAGGATACTTTTGCTACCGCGATGGGGAAAGACGAGCACCCGGGTCATGTTAGGGGTGTTGGAGGAGGAATTACTATCAAAGAATTCTTTGGAAAATCAACTCATGGTGGTGGTGTTGGGATGATGTCTACAAAGGATGTTAAAAAATTGTTGGATATTGCACGAGAACAGACCCGAGCTTAGATCCTAGTGGAGGTGCGATCGGGGAATAAATCCCTCCGAAATGAGCTACTAGCTAAGATACGAGCTGAGTCTTTAAGTTGTCTCGTCAAGTAAGCATATCCACTTGAGAGCATGACAAATATATGTAATACATATCCTAATTTTTTTTAATAATTACACTATATTATAATTTTCTAAACATTTTTTTACCTATTTATAAAAAGTTTGGAGATTGTCACCTATGTTTAGAGGATGCTCGACATGTAGTGGCAAGAGGGTGGGTATTCGAGATGGTGTCTATACACCATAACCAGCCAATACCCGATGACCAAGGGAAGGTTGTTGGTGACGTTTTTATTGATGTAGAGGCATTGGTACCATTTCCTGATGATGAGGTAGTTAATGTAGGCCAAGCTACAAAAAATTTTATTCTTTAGCCAAAAAGACTTGTGGAGTTGATTCCATCGCAGGTACTTCAAACATAATTAAAACTATAATTTTGCATCTGAATGATAGTATTAGTATTAAAAAAATCTATACAAATTACTCGTGAAAAATAGTCCTTTGTTTTGGTGATTGTTTTTTTTTTTGTTGAGATTGCTGGGATTATTATATAATATATGTATAGAATTGTTATAGTATTTTTTGTCACACATGGAATGTCCTTAGTTATTGGGCAGTTATACCTAATTCATTTTAAAATATTTAGTTATCTAATTAATTGTAAAATATTTTCATGATAGAGCGAAAAAAAATCAGAGGTGTGTAGGAGTGGAATGGTGGTGGCTACACAGCTTGGACAGTTATTAGTGAAATCTAATTCATCGCCCAATCCGTGCAACCAGCTATATACTATAGCTAAGCATATGGATGATCCCATCCATCTCCATATGGACAAAGGGATAATGGGCAGTAAGTTGGAGTATGATATCTATATTCGGACTCAATTTCTAGACATGAAGGAGCTAAACATATCCATGATGCAATTTTTTATCAAGTAAGTTTGTTTACAATATTAATCACATATTCATTTAAATCTTATAATTAACATATTAATATATTTTGCCATCATCTTTACACATCCGAGGGAAATAAGGATAATGTTGAATTTTTATGTCCAAACGCTGCTCAAGGGAACGAAAAGTCCTTTTACAGTTCAAACTACATAGGAAATGCATTTGGTAGTAGAAAGCAATGTTATATTGCACCAATCATTGAAAGGTAATAAGTTTGTAACTAATTATACAAAAATAATTATTCTGAATAATTATATGTAGTTGATTGAAATTAATTTATTGTAGGAAACATTGGATGTTGTGTGTTATTAGTCCAATAACTAATATTGCCTACTGGTTTAATATTGGTGGACAAGAACCACCAACAGATTTGAAGAAAATAATTCTTTAAGTTTTTAACATACATATAAGATTTTATGGCATTTATTTAATTACTTAATTTTTCTTTTCATTTTATGTATGTTTTGGTAAAGTGATCTTAAGGTGTATCAATGTCAAAATTATGTAAAATGTTGACCAAAAGTTCCACAGTGGATCACTTTAAAGGTAGTTATCTTTTAATACTTGAATAAATGTTAACTTAAGTACTAACATGTGCAATTGTATTTCATTTTTTAATGCAATAGAGTTGTCGTCAATGTGAAAACAAAGAATGTGGTTATTAGATTATGAGAAACATCTATGAGACTGTTTACTTGCAGGCTTTTGATAAGTTGGATGAGATACTAATTAAATTTAATATTTTCTATGTTAGTATTTTGTTTTACATTTATTATGCTACTTGGTTCTTAAAAATGTTTATTTTTTTTTGTTATAAAATTTGCAAATATTCACAAATAATGAGTTGCACTATTCGAAAGAAGACATCCAACACCTCCTTTGGATACTTTGAAAGTTATAAAATAGCGAATTTCAAATGCGATGTATACTTTTATAATGACATTTAATGATATATTCTTCAATTATAAATATTCAATATCAATAAAAATATACAAAATATTATTTGAAATTGCAAACTAGAATTTCATTATATATATATATATATGAAATTCTAGTTTGCAATTTCAAATAATATTGTGTATATTTTTATTGATATTGAATATTTATTAATTTTGGAACTAAAATACAAATTTATAAAACAACTTTTTATATTGGTTGGCAAATCAACCGAAGTAGAATGTCCATTTACAACATCGATTGTTAAATGTAATAACCGATGTATAAACATAAACAAGTGGATTTCATAAGTATTTTTAACAACCGATTTAAAAGGATACATTTTACACCGATTAAAAGCAAACAACCGATATCAAAAGTTGTTTAATACATCATTATCGAGTGTAGAACTGATGTAAAATGTGTATTTTCTACATCGGTTTTGAAATAACCAATGTAAGAAAGCATCTTCTAGATCGGTTGAAGAAACAATGTTAAAAGTAGCACTTATTACATCACCTATTGGAACAAATGTAAAAAGTCTTAAATAATCGATGTAAAATCAACTGTGTGTAGTAGTTAAATGCTTATAAGACCATTTTGACCCTTGTAATTCCTTTTCATATTTTGTTTAGAGACCATCTCAAGATTGTTCTAGCTTCTATGAAGAGGGATTATCTTTCATCCTAGTATTGCACTAGGATGATCGCTATCCATTTTCCTACTGAAAAGGACTAGCTTAGTTGGCTGATGAAGCTGAGTCATTATGATTTACTTTGGAGGCCCTATTAGCAGTGTATGCCCTAAAGCTATGTGCACATTATGTGAATGTAAATAAAACCTAATTGGCTAATAGTATATATGTTCTTTAAATGAAATGTTCCTTATATCAAATATATATATGTCTCTTAAGTATTCTGTAAGGGAATCTATTCTCAAACAGTTTGAGAATATGAGTGACAAATTACCCTTTGTCAGATACTTTAAAGGTTGTTCATGGTCAGGGGATTATTGATAAAGATGTCACTAATTTGGAAAACCATCACCTTTGTAGTCATCTATAATAAGTATGAGATACTTATTGATATGGGGGTAGTGAGTCTCATGCCATAGAAATGTGATGTCATGACAACATGTGATTATACTTATTGGATGAGTAAGTTGAATAGTGATGTTAGATTGTGGATACATAGGTCTTTACCATTAGTCAATATCATATAATCTAGGTCATAATTGTGCATATAATCCTTAGAATTTAGGTGATATTTTATCTAATATATGGGTGGCTATGATTTGTTATTGCTTATATACTGATGCTAGTCAAGTATTGGTATATGGCATGTGGTGGCCATAATCAGTGATATGTTGAGATAAGTGATCTCCAAGATGGGATTCATTAACTTAGGTTAACAAAGAAGGAATCATATAACTTCTGATCATTCTTGATATACAAATCCCTGGCCAGAGTGGCTAAGGATCATTAGAAAGAGTTTTTAGTAGGAACCGGTTTTATCGATAACCCAAACCGGATAGAAGTCATATGATCTGGCAAATAGGGTTTGACTACTCCACGGCCCTACCTAAGATCAGGAATACATAATGAAAGGATTCGAGTGCACACTAATTATGATCGAGAGGTCCATGCAATATCAAAGATATGATCACTGACATAAAGGAAACATTAAGGAGTCGCGTAGGGGAAATGGAAAAGAGAAAATGAATCCAGGAAAGATTCGAATTCCAATTTTCAAAAATTTTTCAAAAACATAACTTTGTTAAAATATTTTTAAAAAAATTAGGTTAGGTAATTATTTAAACACTTTGAAACATTGCCATAACCTAGGGTTTGAATATAAAACATTTTGTCAAAACTTTTTTAACAAAATCATTAGAAATTTTCAAACTCTTTGAAAATCAATTCCATGTCAAAACTCTTTTAACATAGAGGGTTTACTCATTTATCAAACTCTTTGATGAATGTCTAAATCTAGGTTTGGACCCATAACATCAACCATGGATATTATTACCAATTTGTGTATAAAACACAAGTTAAACAAAGAAAGGTTTAAAGTAAAAATACCTTTCGTCCTCTTTCGTTAAGCCCCTAAAGTGCAAAGCCACTAGCTTGAAACATACCTAGCTTTTCCTAAAAGCTTGTTCTCCAATTCTCTTCAAGAATCTTGAATCGTCTCTCTTTTGTTACCCAAATGTTTAATCCTTGCTCCTTTACTTGAGAACTTGAGACTTGAAGATTGGCTTTGGACTTCCAAGCTTATTCACTCTCCTTTCTCAAAGATTAATTGAAGAAGAGTTTCTGTTTGAAGAACTCTTCTTCAAGACAAACTTTCTCTCTCAATTTTTGTGTGAATTTTAAGCTCTCTCTCTAACTCTTAAAGATTTTCTCTCTTTAGCTTGAGGTTGAAGAAGATGAATAGTTTTTCATCTTTTTCAAATGTGCAGACTGAGCTTAGCTTAGGCAAAAAGATGATACCAACATACTTTATATACCTCAAACCTTTTCCTTAAAATAAGGAAAAGATTGGAAACCTTGTCTATTTGACTTAGTTGACCATATGACTAGTTAACTAATCAAATAGATTAGCACTTTAGTTAGTACGAATAGCCATTAAACCTTAATTAACCACATCAAATATGGATTAAGCTAATATCTCATGTTAAGCTTAATTATTTTATTTGATTGTCCAAAACCATTTCAATTAGTCATACCCAGTTATGTCTCACACAAACTAAGACATAATTGAAATTAACCTTTTATGAATTGAACATCAAGACATGCTAGCATCTTTGTAAATTTAATTACATTTTCAATTCAATCATCATTAACAATTAATTAAACTCTTTAATTAATCATTAATATGATTCATACAAGCTAATGGAAATTGCTACATGGTATGTGACTTACTAGTTTCATGTTCTAATTAGCAATGGGATAAAGAAAACTCTTTTCTTCCCACAAAGTGTGTTAACCTAATTACACACTTAGTCCCATAAGTCATGAGTGATGTCTAGCATAACATATCGTGACTACCTAATTAGAAATGAATGTCGGTTATCATATCCTTGACATTTCATGGACCTTTCAATTATAATTACCTTTCACTCGAATCTTTTCATTACGGATTCCCAATCTTAGCTAGGGTCACGACATAGTCAAACCCTATATGATAGATCATATGACCTCTATCCGATTTAAGTTCTCGATAAACCCAGTGCCTACTAGAAACTCTTTCTAGTGAACCTTATCCATTATGGCAAGAGATTTGCATATCAAGAACAACAAGAAGTTATAGGATTCCTTCCTTAGTTACCCAAGTTAATGAATCCTTTCTTGGTTGAACATTTATCCCAACATATTACTGATTATGGCCACCATATGCCATATACCAATACATGACTAGCATTGGTATGTATGTAGTAACAAACTATAGCCACCAATATGCTAGATAACATGTCACCTCAAGTCTAAGGATTATATGCACAATCATGATCTGGATGATGAAATATTGACTAGTTGGTAACGACCTATGTGTCCATCTAATGTCACTATTCAACTTATTCATTCCACGAGTATGCTCACGTGTTGTCATGATATTACATGTCTGTAGCATAAGACTCATTACCTCTATACCAATAAGTATCTCATGCTTATCATGGATGACAACAGAGGTGATGGTCTCCCAGATTAATGGCGTCCCTGCCAATAATCCTATGACCATGAAAAACCTTTAAAGTATCTAATAAATGGGATTCTGTCACTTATATTCTCAAACTCTTTGAGAATAGATTACCTATAGAATACTTAAGGGACATATATACGTTCGATACAAGGAATGTTTTCATTCAAAGAACATATATACTAAAGCCAGTTAGGTTTTTATTTACATTCACATGCTGAGTGTAAGCTCTAGGGCATACACTAATATCACAACATTCATTTCTAATTAGGTAGTCATGATATGCAATGCTAGGCATCACTCACGACTTATGAGACTAAGTGTGATAAAAGGTTTACACACTTAGAGAAAAAAAAGAGTTTTCATTATCTCATTGCTAATTAGAACATGAACCTAGTAACTCACACACCATATAGCAATTCCTATAGCTTGAATTTAAATTGTATTAATAATTAACTAAAAAGTTTAATTAATTGTTGATGATAATTGAATTAAACTTATAATTAAATTTACAAAGACCTTAGCATGTTATGACGTTTAATTCACAAAGGAATAATTTCAATTTTTAAGTCATAATTTGTATGACATACAAATTAACATGATTAATTGAAATGGTTTTGGATAAACAAATAAAAAAATTAGGCTTGACATGAGATGTTAGCCTAATCCACATTAGATGTGGTTAATTAAGATTTAAAGTGATTCCTAATAATTATATGCTTAACTTAGTTGACTAATTGACTAGTCAAAAGACAATTAGAAAAAGTAACCCACGCTTTTCCCATTTTCTCCTTAATTTAAGGAAAAAAGGAAAGAAAAGGTATGGGTATATAATTTAGTAGGTGATCACCTTTTTTTTTCTAACAAACTCAACACAAGTAAGAAGGTGAACTATTCATCATCTTCTTCCTTTGTTCTTCTCTAAGAGTTAGGGAGAGAATTTCCCTAAGAGCTTGAAAAAGAATTTCTCTAAGATATAGAAAGAAAAAGCTTAAAACCCATACTAAATAGAGAGAAGAAGTTTATTTTGAAGAAGAGTTCTTCAACCATAAACTCATCTTCTATTCCCTTTGAGAAATGAGTGTGGAAGATCTTGCAAGTCCAAAACTAATCCTTTAGTCTCAAGTTCTCAAGTAGAGGAGTATGAACTAAAAGTTTGGGAAACTAAAGACAGATGGTTCGAGATTTTTGAAGAGATGATGAGATTAAGCTCTTAGGAAAAGTTAGGTATGTCTCAAGCTAAAGGCTTCACATTTGGGAAGTTTAATGAAGGAGGGCGAGAGGTATTTGATGCTTCTAACCTTTCTTTGTTAAAATTTGTATTTTACACATAATTTTGTAATTATATCCTTAGTTTAAGTTATGGGTCCAAACTTAGGTTTAGGCATTTATCAAAGAGTTTGATAAATGACTATACCATCTATGTTAAAATAGTTTTAATATAGAATTAGTTTTTCAAAGAGTTTGGAAATTTCTAAATCTACTTGTTAAAAGAGTTTTAACAAGGTGTTAAAGTTTTTCAAAGAATGTAAAAAACACCTAAATCCTTTTGTTAAAATAGTTTAAATAAAACTATAATTTGAAAAGTTTTTCAAAATCGAAATGCTGAAGCCCTTTCTGGCTCTGTTGTCATTTCTCTTTACTTTCGTTGCGCGACTCTTAACCTTTCCTTCAAGTGGTATCAGAGCCACCCAATTTGTTATGCAAAACCTATTTCCTATCTTAGGATACGAGCGTATGGAGTTTCATTATACGACCAAATGGTATTGACGAGAATGCTCCCAATGCCTTTAGACAAGCATACATTTGTATAAAAGTATTTACTATATGCTAACTCAGTAGCTTAGATTGGTTATTTTTCATCACATACTAGTATATAAGAGTTATATATTGGTTTAATGTGGTGGTCTTGGCATGAATGGTTGATCATGGATATTTAACTTAACAAATGGACTTTGTGGGCATGTAATATTCTTTTATTATATTAAGGGTTTGTAATTAATAGTTAATTACTAGTTTAGGATTTCAAATTCTTAGAGCCTATGAACTATCTTTTCTTTGTAATCCACCTTAGTATGCCAAGGATACTTATGTACACATGAGATGTGGAGATGCAAGAGTAAAAGAAGGTTCAACCCATGAAGACCCATAGTGGGAACATGAAGATTAGAGTAATCTTTTGAATGATTATAATTTGATAACCTAATGAATATGGTGCTGCCATTGATAGTCGATTGAATGTCAATGTTGATAGCTTCAAAGAGGATGTGCCTGTTCTTATCATATAGTTTCTTAACACTGAGTAGGTTGTATCTTAGTCCTTAACTAGTGAAACATTATAGATAGGAGGTTTAGATTTAATTATTCCTTTTCTAATGATTTTAACTGTATTTTTATCCTTGTATTTCACATATCCTTAACTGGTTTCATCTAGCTTGGAGAACTTGGACTTGTCTCCTATCATATGCTTTGAGCAACCGGTGTCCACATGCTAGTCATCTAATTTGTCCTTGCTGTTCAAGCACTCATGCATTGAATTAGGATGATTTAGGTCCTTAATCAATGTTAGGTCTTATTAACTTAGCATATTTGGTTTCCTTTGGAAACCATATTTTAATCTATCTCAGTGCACTTTTATGTTTTTATTTTGAAATATTATTAGTCCTCTAGTTAGGCACCTGATTGGCAGCTGAGTGGTTCAAACCATTAAAAGATGATGCAACATCAGATGGAACATTTTTATTAACAATTTCTTATGCATTGATCTCATTAATTATAGATCATTATTTTTAAAAATCTTAAGAGAATTGATCTCTTTCATTTTTTAGCTTTGTCATTAGTCTGCTATCAAACTTAAGCATCTCTCACAGTTTCATATTCTCATTAGTCAGTCGATCATTTGATTCAACTAGGCTGCTATTTAGAAATACTGAATGAGAGTGATCATCATTTAGCTTCCTAACATTGACCATCAGAAATTCATTTTTCATACATTCATTATGCATTTCACGACTGAATTCCTAAATTAACAACAACCCAAATGAGATTTTTGTAAATTTTATTTTTAGTGATTTATGCTAGGCACTCGAGTTCATCATGCAGTTCACTAAAAGCATTTTCTATGTTATTTTTAAGATTTAAGTCAGAGAAATGTACCTCAGGTGATTCTTCTTCCTTTGGGCAGTCAACATAGTTGACCATTAAGCAAATCTTGGCTTTCTCATTATCATTTGAATTGTCATCAGTCTCCTAAGAGCCTTTAGTATCTCTTTAGGTAGCTAATACCTCTTTCTGTTTATTTTTTGAGGAAGTTTCTCAACTTTTGACAGTTAGGCTTGATATGACAAGGTTTATTGCACTAGTAGCACACAACTTCTATTGAATCTTTCTTTGTTGTTTCACCTTTTATGTGCCTTTCTTTTGTATTAGGATTCTAATATTGGTTGCCTCTTCTTTTCAAAAATCTATTTCATTTTTCTTGCTAAAGTAGCCATCTCATCTGATCCTGATGAGTCTGATTCAGTAGCTAATGTAATTGTTTTCTTTTAGATTGCTTTAAACTCAGCTCTATTGGTTAAGACCATCTCATAGGTTAGGAGATTACCTATGAGTTCATCCGTTGTCATCTCCTCTTTATTAGAGTCCCATTCTTTAGATAGGGACCTAAGGATCTTTTGAATTTGATTTTTTTAGGCTTTGCATATCCTAGGTTAGTGACTTGATTCGTCATATTTGTGAATTTAATGTTCATAGGAGTGATGGTCTTAAAAGGAAATTTTTCAAAGAGCTCATACTTCTTAATCAAGATGTTTATTTTAGCCTTTTTAACTAGTTTTGTTCCCTCTTATGTGTTCTCTAACTTTTCACAGATTATTTAGTTGTAGTGCACCATGAAACAATATTAAATTCAGTAGGAGTTAGTGCATAATTGTAACACCCCGGCCACTTCCCTCGGCTGAAAGTATAACTAAAGGCTTGTGGACTGGCCAAAAAAACCAACACATGTCCTTCTAATGGGCTTTTTCCTCACTCACCCACATCCTAGGAAACTTTCCAAGAGGTCACCCATCCTTAAATTGCTCTAAGTTAAGCACACTTAACTTTAGAGTTCTTAAGGAATGAGCTCCCAAAAGTAAGGTGAACCTTATTGGTATAGGTAGTACCATCAAATTCTTTGATCCCCTTTCCAATCACAGTATCTGGGTGTATTACAACAATGTAAAATATTCATGGCTTTAGCCTTTAGAGAGAATTGCTTCTAGTCATCCTTTATGTATTTTGATTCCAGTTTTTGTTCACTGGTTACTGCACTAGTTGAGGTTGCTACTAATGATTTCATGGAAACTTTAGGACTATTTTTGATAATGGTCTAGGAAGTTATGTTAGTGGTTTGGATGAAATGAATCATACTTGTTTTCCAGTTGGTGTAGTGAGTCCCATTAAAGAGCGATGGTCTATTAATGAATTGCCCCTCACGGAGTAATGGAGCTTTATGTGCCTAACCTCTGTGGACTTTAAGCTTTAAATATGTGCAAAGATCTACTCTGATACCAATTGAGAGTAAGATCGGGCATCCAAGAGGGGGGTGAATTGGACTTTTTCACTCTTTTTAGGATTAGGTGACTGATATAATCAACTTTTATTAGGTAACTGAGCTTGATTATTTAATTATATGTCAAGTGGCTAACTTAACTTCTCCAAAGGTATTGGGATTAATAATAAGAACTGAAGTAAACTATAAAAGGATCTAACCATGTTGATTAGTAGCTTAAAGATACTTATAGTAGTAAGTTATTGCTTACTATTAGTTCCCTAAAGAGGAATGAATAGGAGCGTAATGGTGATTGGTTGTTTAGAATAATGCTTCTAATTGATGAGACCAAGAGAGTGATAATTAAAAGATAAAAAAAATTTTTGAAAAACTTTGAAAATATAATTTTGTCAATTTTATGCTCAAGTAGTTAGGTTCCTGAATGCAATACTTAAAATGAAAAGAGATGACATAAGGATTTATACTAGATCAGCACCAAAGGCCTATATCTAGTCCCAAAATACACATTTTGAGAGTTCCACTATTTGAGCTCTAATCAATTGGCTAGAGCAAAGCCTTACAAAGTCCTAACTGACATAGGAGCCTAACCCTAGAGAAATATCCATTTTCTTCAAGCACTTAGAATTTTGCTAAGGTTTCTAAAAACCTCTCACCTATTCATATAAATTGATGAATCTCCCATAGACTTTTAATTGGGTGGCTATGACACCCTTAATACAACACAAGATTATTTAGGAGCTTGACAACATGTACGGTAGAGATACATATTTGAAAAACAAAAATAAAGCTTTTATTACAACAATTCTTATAATGAATCAACACCTTAAATGCATAAGGAATTTTGATTTTAATGAAATAATTTATGAAAAAAATCTTAAGATCAAATGATTGACAATAAATGCTTGCTTGAGCAAATAATTTAATGCATAATAAATTCTTTCAAACTTGTTAATGCGAAGAGAATAAGAAGTGTTTAAGACAAATGGTTGGAAAAACTGTTTCAATCTTGAAAAATCTGGAAATATAAATTCACTCTAATCTCATCAATGAAATCAACCAATCTCTTCAATATGTTTTTGAAGTGGTATTTATAAAGGTTTTGAAAAATAGCTATTGGAAATAAAAATATATTAATTTTAAAATTCTTTCTCCTAATAGCTCTTCTAACAGCTACTTGTCAATCATGATTTAATAGGTGACATTTGTTTTTTGCTAGAAATCAGGCTTTTTTTAACCATGCCACCTCGCTGGCCGTTAGAGACAAACTAGATATGAAAATTTTCAGTTTATTTTATGTAACATGTCAAAGAATATTCTTCCTTAATTAGACAGTTGCCTGATAGTTAAGATTAGTGGCCCAAACCATTAAGGAATTAATGCATGAAAGTTTTAGATTTCCAAAAATAATCTATTTCATGCAATGATGTTGAAACAATCAATCCATTTTACATTAAACTGAAGGTGTCTTCGGTTAGTCGGCTAATGGATCCAATTAGGCAACTAACTCCAATTTTCTAAGATACTGATGGTTGATCTTTCACTACTCAAGAAGCCTGACTGTTAGGTACCTAAGTACTTGTGTTTCACCTGTAATAAACATGTTAGTAGCATTTTTCATATCACTCAATTTCGTAATCATCAAATTTCAGAATGATAAACCATGAGGCTAATAGGGTTAAGATTGCCACAGAGGAGATGGAAGTTGAGTTAGATGAGACAAAGCAACTTGTTAGAAAGGTTAGAATTCCTAGGAAAATTCTAGTGTTAATCTACATGTATGTGAGATTTCCCACTCGGAAATAGGGTGTTTTTTTCCTAGTTTAAGACCTATTGTTGTACTAGATGGGTGCCATTTGAAGACAACCTTTGGAGGTCAACTTTTTTGTACTATGGCTAGGGATGGAAATGAGAACAAGTTCCCTCTTGCCATGGCATATGATGATGCAGAGGATAAAGCAAGATGAACATCATTCCTGAAGACTCTATTTGATGATTTTAGGAGTCTTAAGGAGACTTGTTGGGTATTCATGTCTGACCAATAAAAAGTAAGTTTTTTGTTCAATAATATATCTCACATACTAACAATTATCATAACAATAAGAACACTAATTACATGGTATTATATTATTTTATAGGGATATGTGAAGCATTCGTAGAAGTCCTACTGATAGTTGAACATAGGTTTTGTGTTAAGCATATGCATGAGAACTACAAGAAGAGTTTTAGAGGTTCTGAATACCAGAAGCTGTGTTTTGCAACTGGAATAGGGAGTATGAAGTCATTGCAAAAGAAGATGGAAAAGATCAAGGGGTTTGATGAGAATGCCTATAACTGGATAATGGACCACAATTTAAGACCTTGGGAAAGATCACATTTCAATCCTCACACTAAATCATATGTCCTACAAATAATATTTGTGAGTCTTTGAACTCTTACGTAGTTGTTTCTAGGGATATGCCAATATTGAGTTTAGAGTTGATTAGGAGAATATTGATGAAGATATTTCATATTAAAGACAATGGTATGCAAAAATATAAAGGACAAATATGCGGTAATGTATAAGAAACCTTAGAAAGGAGTAAATTTGATAGTAATGACTTTTTGCACCTCAATAGGGAAAAAAATTTATGAGGCCGTCTTCTATGATATTAGGGTGTTGTTAACCTTATAGAGATGACTTGCACATGTAGGATGTGGGATTTAAGTGGCATCCCATGTAAGAATGGACTATCTGCCATTGACAGAGACTTACCTTGTTGTTTATAAACATATGATTTACCATGTACCAAGCAAGGATGAGTGAGAAAGTAATGAGTACCCTGATATCCACCCACTCAGCCTAGAAAGCCACCTGGAAGACCTAAAATGAAGTGAGCAAGACAACTTGATGAGGTTAGAAATCCCTACAAAGTGTCTAGGGCTGAGAGACTAGTAATGTATGGAAACTGTAAATAACCTAGGCATAATGTGAGATGATGTAAGGCATTTGTAACTGGTGAGACCCTAGGGTAAAGAAGAAAGAGATTGAAAATGTATTAAGCTTAGAAAAAAAAGCATTTACTGTTGGAAGAAATGATGGTGGACAAGCTTCAACTAGTTATAGTGATGGAGAAACTTCAACTGGTCATGGTGATGCTAGCATAAGGGTTTAAAGGGAAAACATTAATTTTATAAGTTATTTCCATTTCTTTAATTTTGTTTACTTTGGGAGTTATAGTTATTAAAATAGAAAATTTTACATTTGTAGGATGAACCTAGGTGAAGGGGGAGGAGTGTACCATAAACAACCAACGTGAAGAATTTACGGTAATCTATTTCTACATGGTATTTTATTTTAAATTATTCTTCACTTTCATGAGTCTCAAAATTTTCTCTGATTTCTATGGAAAAAGAAGAAAAACTAGTCAATCAAGGGATAGTGCAAGACAACCTATATAAGTAAGACAAAACAATAAAAAAATTTTAACAACATATATCTTATCTTCTTAATTTATTAAATAAATACAACTTGTAATTTTTGTTTTTTTGTTATGTATGAAATAGAACACCCACGTGGCAACCAATACACATTCAACTAGAACCAAAAGTGCAAATGTGAACCCTTTTTTAGTGAGTAAGCTAATTTCACTCGGTTTTGACCATAGTTGTGATGTGAACTTGGCCTTTTCATAATGGATTTTTAATCATCTATTTGTAGTAATCATTTAAACAACCAAGGTAGATTCATGCATGGAGAACTTCTCTTAGGAAGGTAACACAATTTGCAATGTAACATGCAACTCAGCATGCAAGGATAACTTGTCCTAGGAAGGTAACATAGTTTGTAACACAACCTACAACTCAACATTCAAGGAGAACTTCTCCTTGGAAGAAACCACTGTATACAACACAAACCAGCAAGGAGAAGTTCTTCACAAACTGCCACCAACTTCAAGAGCAAGCCATTTTTAGTTTCAAGAATTTCCAAAAAGCTTCAAATCTTGCAACCATGATCCTTGGAAACAATTTAACATCTACCTCATTTATAAGAAGAACATCTCTTAGGGAGAAATCTCATAGTTGACTGATTTTAAATTGAAAAAAAATCTGAATGGGATGTGATTTTTGTTATTTGTTAACATTGGGTGTTACATTTTTTTTTGTCTTTGACTAATTTTGTTAGCAACAAAATGAATTTGTTGTGCTTTATATGATGTACTGTTATTTTAAATATTTCATGAGAATTTTTATGAATGGATTTTACATTCTAGGACCTATTTGGTGTGCTTTTTCTGAGCCCTAAAATTTTCATCATTAAATCCATCCCATTAATATGAGCCCAACGATTGAAATCAGGCTCAAATCAGACTTTAAATGGACCTAGAAAACCTAAGAATGGCCCAAAAAATCGGGCCCAGCAACTAGGCCCAAACGACGCATGTGTTTGACCACAAATGAAAGCATTTTTTCAAAATGCAATTGTTTTTTCAAAACACATATGTTTGTCCCCTACGATTCTAGCACAAATCCCTATTAATTTGAACTATTCAAAACAATTTGAGGTTCCACTTTTTCCGATTTCCAGACTCATTTCGTCCTATTTTCTAGCCTCCAAACACTCTCTAAGAACTAATATTCCTCTATAATCGATCCAAAGTCATAAAAAATTCACAATAGACACTACTTATCAGTCCAGTAGTTCAATTCCTCAGTTTCGATTTAGACAGATAAACACTTGCGCTATCCGAACAAAACAGAGACTCGTTTTGGTTTTGTCAATTCTTCTAACACGCCAATTCTAAAGTACTACAAAGAAAAGGTAAAATAGGTATAATACACGTTCTCACTCTTAATCTGTGAATCATTTTGAGCCCTTTAATGCAGAATTAAGGCATGTTTTACTGAAAAATCTGTTTTCATAAAACCAATTCCATTAAATCCTAAAATGAACTTAGTAATCAATTTCACATTCAAAATCAATTTTTATTAATCAAAATTTGAAACGGTTAATAGCCTCTTGGTTAATGATTTTATGAAATAAAATTGGTTAGCGACTAAACATCAAACCATCCAATGTTATCATAACACCCCACCCTTCGTGAGAAGGGAGAACAACGTGGGGTTTGCTTCCCACTCAACGGGATACACCAACAGGTCTTTTAATGGCTCCAACTCCAAATCTATATTTTTTTATTCTATGTGATTATTTAGTTATTATTATTACTATTGCTTAGTTTCTATTGTTCGTTATATTGCATTCAGATTGTTTTTATTATTTTTATTGTTATATTTTATGCATGGGTTGTATTGGGGAATGTGTGCTCCTCCTAGATCATAAGATTAGAGGGGAGATCCCCTAATTTCTGTTTTTTTTAGCAATTGTAATCTATCACTTTCTTTGGGTAGTGTGCCTTCCCTATAACCTAAAGTGGGCTAGAGGAAGGACTCCTGGTTAATCCTTGTTTTTTTGCCTTATGGTTTATCATGTGCATTATAACATGTTCATACATCTATGCTTATTGTGATATCTGTTCATGCATACACAAAAGTCATATTTTAACTGAAATGATATACTTTTAAGCCAAAAGTTGTTATGGAAAAATGGTAAAAATAGTTTTTCATAAAATGCTTTATTAGATCATGAATCCCCAAACCTCCGAACCCCCTTTGGTTCTAAAAAGAATAGCCTTTCAATTGGGTAAAAATCATTTTTTTTTCTTAAATGGAGTTTTTCACAAAAGGTTTCTTAATCACCCAAGAATATATGCTTTCTTAAAGTATTAGGTGGTGACTCTGTACACTAATCACATCATGTGCACGCCAACGAATATATGCGGATGCATAAATGTGGGACCCGACTATAATTCGCGATGCCATGTGCAATCCGACCCCTTGTGGTGTGTTTCCTCGAGCCATAAGCTCAAAGGAACACTAGAAAATCCCACGAGGCACTCAGGCAGGGCCTCACACTTTGTTTGTGGGATAAAATTTTGTATTGTTAGATAGACATTTTATTATACTTGACATTTCTATTGGTAATGAAATCACACAGGCATTCTAATAAATATATGATGTATGCATGTTAGATTAAGTCATTCAGTGATATTCACATAGGCATTTTAACAACTATTTAGTGAACAACAAGTGTTTATCTTAGGCATGTTAGATGAAGATCTTACATTTCATGGCATACTCTTTTGCAAATTCATACAGGCACTATTACAAAGACATTATGAATAGCCAAAACTAATTGATTTTATAATTTTCATAAAAATAAAATACACCAATGGCCATATCAATTACAAGGTTTATGGTAGGAATTTATAGCCATTGTTACACACTTCATTTTTCCTAATACATATAAGGGATACGAATATAAAAATAATGGCAAATACAAACCTCAAAGCAACCATAGTATAAATATTGTTCTTCATTTTCAGCTCAAATATTTATTTTCATTTTCCCTCAACCACATCTTCAAGAACACATTTTCTTCATAAGAATTTTCTATTGAATTTTATAACTCATTCATATGATCCTTCAATTTCAAATTTTCATCATTTGCTTTCACTTCCTTAACACAACTTTTGACTATTTCTTCTTCGCATGACTGTAAACAATTCACAAGTTCTTGAATCATTTCACAGCAAGTTAAACATGGAATTTCATCAACCCATTTAAAAAAATTGAATTTTCTCCCATTTGTGAAATGCTTAAAACCCCTAAATTTTTTTTCCCATGTTATTCTATGTTGTCAAAACCCTAATTGGTGACTGCACACCACATATGCACCTCTTCACATCTAGTATTGTCGAGTGGCTTCTGCTCCCACTGCTTTCGCATGTTCATTGCGAATTAGAATTCATTTTCACTTCGTATATTGAAAGGAGAGAAAGAAAGAAGATAATGGGGTGACAAAGAGAGGAAGATGTAAGATCTTTGTTTATTGAGAAAACATTAGGGATTTGAAGAAGAGGATAATGGTTAATGGGTTGGGTATTCACATTTGGATTTAATAATTTTTTTCAAATTCAAATGACACGTATCATTATTTCATTTGTCCATGTATCCTTCGAAAATGATATCATAAAACCTTTACACATCAAATAAATACGTGTATTATGAGAACATGTGACTAGGTGTCACATGAGTGAACACAAATGGTGTCAATGGTGTGGGCCCATATATGCTAATAGAATAAAATACAGTACCAAAATTGACAAAAAAAATTAAATACAAACCCATATGTGAAAATGACCCAAATCACGGGATATTTTTTTGTACTTATCCATAAAATATACTTTGTGTAATAGAACTATAATTAAATTCTAAAATTTTATCTTTTGTAAGCTCTTATTATTAATAACAATGAGATTTTTTATTTCTAGAACTTTCAAGTAAAAGCAATCGTAGTATAAATATTGTTCTTCATTTTCAGCTCAATTATTTCTTTCCTTTTTCCCTCAACCACATCTTCAAGAACACAATCTCTTCATAAGAATTTTCTATTAAATTTTATAACTCATTCATATGATCGTTCAATTTCATATTTTCATCATCTGCTTTTACTTCCTTAACACAACTTTTGACTATTTCTTCTTCACATGACTGTAAACAAGTCACAAGTTCTTGAATCATTTCACAGCAAGTTAAAGATAAAATTTCTTCAACCCATTTAAAAAAATTGCATTTTCTCCCACTTATGAAATGCTTAAAACCCCTAAATTTTTTTCCCATGTTATTCTGTGTTGTCAAAACCC